>BQNB010034695.1:0-51416 GCA_026074375.1 Tanacetum coccineum
AACCCTAAACCCTAAACCCTAAACCCTAAACCCTAAACCCTAAACCCTAAACCCGAAACCTCAAACCCTAAACCCTAAAACCTTATCCCTAAACCCTAAACACTAAACCTAAACCATAAACCCTTAACCTTCATAGTTAAAACGTCACGCAAGACGATAGATGCAACCTATTTAAATTAAGGTCGTATAAGTACTGAGTACTTTAATTAATAACATTGAATATAATCTTATAGTTGTTACATCGTACTATCGTTTGGGCTATCATAATTAAAGAGGTCATGACATGACGTACGAGGAGTTAGGACACTTTAAATCGTAAATCCAACAACTCGTCGATACGCCATCCGAAGAGGCCTCATTATGAAACTCCCTAGTATTATAGCACTTTGATAACCACTCAATATTCTATATAGCATAATCACCGACTAATCGTTTTAGTAAAATAATATTTATAAAGTGAAAACGTTTATAAATATACTTTTCGTAAAAATGACCTAATTTGGTCGTTTTAAGTCCGTTGCTCGCGTTTCTTACGTCCACGTCTTCGTAGTAAGACGAGTGATCAAAATATTATATTTTTAAGTTTTTAAGATTCTGGTGTGAATAGTAATTTTACTGTTCACAACAGCTAGTTTGTCGTTTTTAGTTTTAATTAGCGTAAACTTGTAATCGTAATAACTTATTCGTTTTAATCCCGATTTTAGTGATTCCTTCGAGTACGTCTTTGTTATTAAAAGATGTATTATATTTTATAAAGTTAATCCCATTGATGAATAGTGCTTTTTACTGTTCATAGTTTATAAAATTTCTTTTATAAACTTTAATTATCGTAAACGTCGTAGTTTATTCGTTATAGTTCCGTTTTTAGCGATTCTTTCGAGTACGATCTCGTAATTAAAAGTTATATCATATTTTAGATGTTTTAAAAATATTAGTTTCTGTAATGAATAGTAACTAAAGTTGAGTACCGATTGCTTAGATCACCACCTTTTATATTATTTCCAAGTCGTTGTAGATGAAGAAAATCTTGAGGAGATAAAACTTGACAGGCTTTCAGATTGATCGTTGAATAAATCGGGAGAGGTTTGCTGAGAACTCGACACATATCCGGTTTTTTTTTCCCTTCAGGGTATTCTGCCATCGAGTCTTCAGTTGTGGCCTTGAAAAACATTATTCAAGATGGTCTCTAAATTTGTAAGACTATTGCCAAGTGGCCTTTGAGTAGTCCATGAATTCCGTACAACCAGAATTTACTTGAGTCTAGATCTTTAATGTAAAGTCCGATTTAGGGACAAATGCAATTAAGTCGAAAATGAGGTATCCATGATCTACATATGAATGAGAGGTATCCATGAGCTCATTGAATGAAGTATGAGGTTCTTTAGCATGAGCAACTTGACTAATACAGGTCTGAGGAGGTCGGAAGTCAACATGTTGTCTCTTATTCCAATCAAAATCAGGAGTTGGACGTCGTTCGGGTTTCTTAAACTAGCCATCCTTGGAAACCTCCTTGCCAGTGGGTTGTTTATCATTGTTACCCATGTCGAACTCTTGATCCTGTTGCACTCCCGAGTCATCAACTGTGTGACTTGGCTCCTCTGCATGGGCAGACTTTCCAGAAGGCTTCTGTTGAGAGTATGAGGCATCTTTAGAGGTGCTTGAAGACTTCTTTTCCGTTGACCTTGAATCTCTGGATGACTCAGCTTCCTTTCTTGACTTCCTTCATTTCGTCCTTCGGTCTGATCCAGCGGAGGGGTCTCGATCTTTGTCTCTGTCATCTCGACTCCTCTTTAACGTAAACACTTCACCATATGAGTCAAATAGATCTTTGTTAGTTTCATAAGATTTGACTAGTGCTTCATAAAGCTCCCATTTGTAAGCAACTTTATCAAATGATTTGTTCTTCTCCCTCTTGTCTATAAGCATCTTTGTTAGTTCAAACTCAGAGAGTGCTGCAGCCGCCTCATACGTAGACTATGGTTGAGATGAAGACCTTTTCAAGACTGCAGCTTCTAGTGATTTTGCAATATTCTTCTCAATCACAGGAGTTGCAAAGTCGTAGACTTCTTGAGGAAGAATCTGAGGAAGTTGAGTTGTAACTTCTTTAATAATAGTTCTCATTGATGTGTCAACGAGTTCTATATAATCATTCTTCTCATCCTGAGCTTCTTGTCTGCAGTCCAAATTATGTGCTTGAATGGCCTTGTTTATAGCTTTTCCAAGTTTGTTATCAATGTAACGATCAACTATAGCAGGAATAGAGGAGAGAGCTTGAGCATACTTGTTAACTTGCTTTATCTCTGACAAATCTTTTTCCAAGTTGGTGACTCTGTCGTTGAACTTTAATACAGATGAGAAATCCAAAAGTGAGGGAAATGAGGTTGTAGCTTCAGAAGTTGTTGGTGTTGGAGTTGGTATTGCTTGTTGTGGAAGAGGATTGAAGAACGGAGGTGGTGGAGGAATAGTTGTAGTGAAAATAGATATGATTTTAGGAACTTCCGTTGCATGACGAGCTGAGGTTTCCATCAATAAAGCAATCTCATTGTCAGTTAGAGAAGAGTTCTTGAGATTTAGGAGCTTGCTTGTAAAGTCAGAGGAGATAGAAGAACTTTGTACAGGTTCATCAGCCTTCTGTATGTCAAGGACCGGTGTAAGTGCGTATTCCTCTACTTGCTCAAACCCTAATGTTTGAGAAACATTTTGTTGTTTTGAGCCACCTTAATCGGCATCGGTCATCTCAGTATCTTCATTTCCCAAATTCACATTCACATGTTTATACAGCTCCTTAGTGACCTCATCGTCTTCATCATCATCCATCATTTCTTCATCATCAATCTTTTCTTCTTCTTCTTCATAGTATTCAGTGGTAGACTGATTAAGAACAGGATTCTTGATTATGTCTGACTCAGTTCTATCACTGTCAGTCTCTTCTTCATCGTCATTCGTGTCATCACCTTCTTGGTTATCATCATCATTAGCATCATCATTACCATTATTATCATCGTCACCATCATCACTTTTATCTACAAAATCATTTTCATCATCTTCATCTTCTTCTCCACTGTCACCCCAAGACTCTTTCTTACTTTTAGAATCATATTTAGGTATATCGGGAACCCCTGGTATAGTACCAGTTCCTTCATTTGCACCAGTTGTCTTGAAATATTGCTCATCAGGAACCCCTAATTCAAAATCAGTTCCATCACCTGAGCCACTTGCTTGTGAGATATGAAAGTCTTTCTTGCTTCATTTGGTGGCCTCCTTGAGCTAAGCTGCTTCAGAAAGTGCTACATCAGAGAGAACATTCAAACCCTTACCTCTGTCAGCCTTTATTGGTGCCTTCTCCTTGGTCGGTTTAGGTTTGGGAGAAACAACTTTCTTAGCTTTAGCAGACTTCTTCTTAGAAGGAGATTCCTCAGATGAGATGGTTGAATCTAATTTCTTTTGACTTTTCCTTGATGTTGGGGGGTTCAGCTCCTGAAGCAATTACATAATAAGTCTTGTAGGCAACCGAGTCTAGCAGGGCTTGATTTGTCATTACTTGAGGAAGGATTGCACCATATACTTGAGTGTCTGCATATCTGGAGACAAATCTCATTGTACCTAGTAAGTAGTCATCCCTAGCAGTGTGCATGAACATTCTGTTTCTCATTGAGATAGACTTACCTTTTTCAAGGAAGTGATGAATGATTATCTTTGTGAATCTAGGATAGAACATCTTGTCTTGTTTCTTCGAATCTATGTTATCAATCTGGTAAGCTAAGTCCTCCCAAATTAAAGCAACAAAATCTAGATTCTTCTTGTAGTACATTCCCCATAGGATTTGAACTCTCGACAGTCGAATCTTATCAAAACCATATACCTTTCCACAGAGACACTTGTTGATGATGGCTGCAAAGGTTCTCCATGGTTGGTGTAGATGATCAACAATCACATCAGTAATGTACTTGATCTCTCCGGAATGACCAAGTTCACGGATGAATGATAAAGCTTCCTCTTCAGTTGGGGGTTCATCAAATTCATATCCTTGGACATATGTTGAGAATATCTCTGAACACTTCGACATTCACAGAAAAATTCTTGTTGTCGGTCTTGAATCGATATGATGACTTGTGTTTGGTGATGGTAGCCCAGAACTGATGCATATAGATGACAGGGACTTCAGCTATGATAAGGAATGAAGGATAGCATGTAGTAAGAGCAAGTTCATCCAATGCTACTTGATAAGTAGGTTCCTTTGGCTTCATTCATGGGTTGATCCTCATGTTGCATTTGCCAATGACTTGGCGATTCTCAGGAGCAACAAGGGAATTATCTAGTTCAATTTGTTAAGCTTTGGAAGTCATAATTCTGCTAAGAGTTTGCCAATACAGTTTATATATAACCAAGTTTATATATGACACTATATGGCATTCAGTTTGATGACAGGCAGGCTTTTATCAAACATTGTTTGGATTGCATAATTAACCAATTTTAATTAGCTATCTAAATTATGTTTTTAATTTTTCTCCTTAAGCAGAAAGACTAATTCACCTCCTAAAGGAATATGACTAATTTACCTCCTTAAAAAATAAGACTAATTCGCCTCTTTAAGGGAAATGACTAATTTGCCTCCTTAATGAATATCACTAATTCGCCTCCTTAATGAATATCACTAATTCGCCTCCTTAATGAATATCACTTATTCGCCTCCTAAAGGATTATCACTAATTCTCCTCCAAAAGGATTATCACTAATTCGCCTCCAAATGGATTATCGCTAATTCGCCTCTAATAGGATTATCGCTAATTCGCCCCCAAAAGGATTATCACTAATTCGCCTCTAAAAGAGGTGTTGAGGTAAATTTACGTGGGCTGCTTGGGCTTGGTAAAAGTGACCTCAGCGGTGATAAATGTTGAGCTCAGCTTGGTCCTTCGTCTCCTAGCTGAAAGTAAGAAAGAGCACCGTTAGCTCTCCTTGGGGTGTGAATCCGAGACCAACTCCGACGTAAGAGTAAGTATGGTGGTATGAGATAAATGCGGAGAATATAAAGTGTGGTCCGGAGTAAGTATTGTGTGTATCATCTTGGGGAAAATAGCCCTCTCTTTATACTATTTGGGATTCACTACAAGGCATAACCGTGGGGCTCTCTCTTGGTACGACTTGTCGACTGCGTGTCATTCCAAGGACAATGATCCTTTGTAAGGATGTACCTTTTGTTGGGCTGTTCCTTAGGTGTTGTTGCCCTAGGACGGAGCTAATAACTCTGAACCTGATATGTCCTTAGACATACCAGCTTCTTCTGAATTCTGTTAGTGACTCCGGACCTGACTTGTCCTTTAATAAGTTAGCATCTCTGGAGTGTTTGTTTAGTTCAGCCCGTGTTAGTTTGTCAGAGGCATCTCAAGCTAGATTTATCCTTCGGATGTTCCGGGGGAAACTATACCTCATCATGTCCCCTCAGTCTAGTATTTGCCAAGCTAGCTTGTCAGTTCTAGACTTAAATGTGCTTTGCATCATTAATGTCCTGCTTTTGTGAATGTGGCTTGCTTTTTGTCCATATGTTTTCTTTGCAATGTATCATGTGATAACTTCTCAATCATCGCATCCTTTCCTTTCTCTATAAATAGCAGCCCTCTTTTTACTTTTCGTTTTACCCCTGCTATAGTAAAAAACACATTGTTTCTGGAGCTATCGTTTTTTTTTTCTGCCGCTGCTTACTTTTCTTCGGATTCCTCCTTTTCCTAGGTACCTTTTTCTTCCTTCCTAGTTTTTCAATTATTGCTAAAAAGATATGGATCTTTATTATTCTCGACTCACCCTAGATGATCTAAACGATTTGATCATCAAATATAAGATACCGCATGATCTTTACCCTCGGCTGCCCTCAGAGGATTTTGTGATGTCCGAGCTTCCGAACGATGCCATTGGTATCTATCATCGGATGTTTGAATTTTTTTGTGTCTGAATTCCTTTTTCATCGTTCCTTCTGGCCCTTATTAAACATTACAGGGTCCACTTCTCTCAGTTAGGTCCTCTGGGTCTTAATAAGGTCCTTACCTTCGAGGTGTTGTGTCGGTCTTTACAGATAGATCCGACGGTGACCTTGTTTAGGGGTCTTCCGACGTTGTACAAACAAGGTTGGATTGGTCTTATTAGCCAAGCTCCGTGCTTCTCCAGTTTTTATTGATGACTATGTTCTTGAATGATTGTTGATCCCACTTGAATGAACTTGGAATTAACTTAGCTTATGTATGGCTAAGTTGTATGAATTAAATCCATAAAAACAAACTATTGATAGAAAAAATTTGATTGTAATATCAAAGTGTATGACGGAATCTAGTCAATGCTAATAGAAGAATTTCAATGACAAAAGTAAATGAACAGATTAATAACAATCAGTTTACTAAACATTTCAGCATTTATATATTACGAAACTCTTAACTAGTGATTAGGGTTTAAAAACCTTGAAGCTACAAATATGATTGACAGAACATTAAAAAGAAGATATCTATCTATATGCGCCGAGGATTTCCGCTACTTTTATTACTCCTAGGTGTAATTGTTCGATTTATTATATATTACAAAAATTTTTTGAATATTCACTAGATACCTTATTTTAATATAACTCATACTTATCATGTAAGTATTCTTGATCTCTAATCAATCTTTATCTTTCTGTAGTCTTAATCCTTGAGCCAGCTGTAACCTTTCTGCTAGATTGTAATTTGTACCAGCAGCACTAACTGAGTACAAGCAACATTAACTATTTAGAATATTTAGAATATTTTTTTCATTCTTCATCAGCAGTACTAAGTTACACTAGCAGTACTAACTTTACTCTAGCAGTACTATCTTTACTCTAGCAGTACTAACATTAACTTAGCGTTGTAAACATAACAGTACTAATATTCACTATGCTGTAGTAGCTTACACTAGCAGTGTAGTAGTCAACTGCAGGAGTACTAACTACTCTAGTCATATTTTTCATAAAGGTTTACTTACAGATTAATTTATGCTTAGTAGTACTAACACACACCTGAGCAGCAGTAACTCTAAGATTATCATGAAGTCTTTTAATCCCAACAATCCTCCCCTAAACTTGATATTTATCTTCAAATCTTCAAAGTTTCTTCATTAAAAAGCTTCATAAATACCAGGAGGACTGTTAAAAATAACTTCATTGATTCTTGAGTTGCTTAGTCATGAGCTTAAGAAGTTGATAGCATATTTCATTCTAATGATCATCTTGAAGCTTCTTATTGAGCATTTCTGTGATTGTAGCTTTTATAAGGGGATATCTTTTCTCTACCAACATAAAGAGATGCATATTTGAAAACCTCACAAAGTGTACTCCACATGAATCAAATAGCTTCCAAAATGTCACTTTGTTTCCTTGTATATACCTCCACACTGGATCTTCTACATGATGTTCAAATATTGTCTTCAGATCACCCTATAACACTCTCTCATAGCCCTCTTCTGGTACATGTATACACCTAACTAGCTTTAAACTATTTTTCCACAGAGTTTCCAAATCTTCTTTGTCAAAGTTTTTAAGCATATGAATGACGGCTGAGTACCTCTTTAAACTTCCATCAGCTCTTATAATTTGATCAATGTTGATCTTTCCTTCTTCAATGATCTTGTAATCAAAAATGCTTGGAGGTTTAGTAGATAAAGGGTTCGGGAAGGGGGTTTAGTCCTTTCGTACGTCCAGTTGTGAATCCACGACACCGATACTATTCCTAGTATAATCCATATGGTGGACTACAAATCGTATTACAATTTAACTGTTGATCCCAATAGAATAGATCTTTCTTAGCTTGTATAAGGCTAAGTTGTATTGAATAAAATCAAAACAACTACGATAGAAACTTTGATTGTGAATATCAAAGACTATGCGGAATCTAGTCAATGATACTAAGAAGAATTTCAATAAAACAGTAATGAATAATAACAAATAGTTTACCAAACTTTCAGCCTCGATATAATACGAACACTCTTAATAGTGTTAAGGTTACAAAACCTTGAAGCTATGAATAGATTGACAGAATAATGAAAAGATGATATCTATCTCTATGCCCTAGGACATCCTTTTATACACCAAGGAGTCCTAACTGGCTTACAATATTTTCCTAAGTTATCATGATCTTCTAAAAAAATAACTTGTACGTATCTTTTACAAAAATTTCTTATACATATCACATATGCATTCTTTATCTTCAACCAATCTTTATCCATTAGCAGTTGTAACTCTGTCAGCAGTTGTAACTTTGTACCAGCAGCATTAACTCTGAATAAGTAGTTGTAACTTTGTACCAGCAACACTAACTGTGTACAAGCAGCATTAACTACTTAGAATATTTTCTTCATTCTTCATCGGCAGTACTAAGTTACACTAGCAGTACTAACTTTACTCTAGCAGTACTATCTTTACTCTAGTAGTACTATCTTTACTCTAGCAGTACTAACATTACTAACAGTAGTAACTAAAAGCACTAATATACACTAGCAGTAGTAACTAGCAGTACTAACTACTTAGCATATTTTTTATAAAGATTACTAACATCATTAATTTATGCTTAGCAGTACTAACACACACCTGAGCAGTCTTAACTTCCAAACAACATCAAGAAGCTTTTAATCCCAACAACCCTCCCCTAAACTTGATATTTATCATTAAAATCTTAAGTTTCTTCATTGAAAGCATCATAATCACTAGGAGGATGCTTCTAAATACTTCATTGATTCTTGAGTTGCTTAGTCATGAGCTTAAGAAGTTGATAGCACATTTCATTCCAATGATTAGCTTGAAGCTTTTTATTGAGCATTTCTGTGATTGTAGCTTTTGTAAGCGGATATCTTTTCTCTACCAACATAAAGACATGCAGATTTGAAAACCTCACAAAGTGTACTCCACATAAATCAAATAGCTTCCAAACTGTCACTTTGTTTCCTTGTATATACCTCCACACTAGAGCTTTTACATGATGTTCAAACATTGTATTCAGATCACCCCATAACACTCTCTCATAGCCCTCTTCTGGTCTTGTATACCCATGCCTAACTTTAACTATTTTCCACAGAGTTTCTAAATCTTCCCTGTCAAAGTTTCTAAGCATATGAATAATGGCTGAGTACCTCTTTAAACTTCCATCCGCTCTTATAATTTGATAGATGTTGATCTTTCCTTCTTTAATGATCATGTAATAAACAATGCTTGGAGGTTTAGTATATAAAGGAATAGCATCAATTGCTACACCTTCTTCATTAGAAACAACTTCCATAAGCTCTTTCATTATAGCTTCTTCTTTATCATCATCTATCTTTTGCTTCTTAGCCTTTTCTTGTTCCAGCTTATCACCTGCTCTTTTAAAACTGCTTTCTTGTCCTATTGTCTCAACTCTCTTAGAACTCTCTTCCCTTTCAGTGCCTTCCACCAACTCTGTTCTGAAGTCAACAAAGGTGTTCACCCTTTTCATTGCTTTATCAAATAACTCTTGAACATTGGCAAATGACTTAGTTTTCAAGTATTTGAGCTTCCATCCTTCTATGTTTTTCAGATAGGTACACATTATACTCCTTTGTTGAGCTTTAGTCGGTGGTCTGTTCCTCTTTTCCTCCGCTCTCTTAGCTGCAAAGAACTTCCTCCTTTTCTCTAAGAGTTGCTGAAACAGTTTAGACTTCTCTTCAATAGTCAACTCTTATTGTTCCTCTTGTTACAGCCTTTGAGCCAACTCATAATCTATCTCAACCTTATCATGAATATCATTCCATTGTGCAACTAAGACAGCATTGGCTTCTTCTTTTCTCTTGTAATCCTTGCTTCCTCATCAAATTGAGCTTGTAGCTTTATAGCTTCTTGTTCATCAAAGAGAACTTGATCTTTCTTTTTCAAAGGCTTCTCAGGTTCTATCATCTTTGCTTTACTCTCATCCTTTGAACCTTGACCCTTAACCTGTGATGGTTGTTGAGAAGAAATTGTTGGAGTTGATTTACTTGGCTCTTGCATAACAATCCCTTTTGCCTTGGGTTTTGCACTCTTTATCTCTATAAGTGTTTGAGCCAAAGTCATTTCAACTTCATCAGCAACAGTTGTTATAGCAGTTGTTGTTATAGTGGTAGCAACATTAACCACAAGCTCTTCAGTTTCTACAAACACCTCATCACCATGAAGATCATGCACTCCAAACATATCAGGATCAGTATCAAAATGAGTACTATCCAAGGTGATGTCTTCATCAGCATCAATATCAAGAATTTTACTCCCTTGTTTGGATGCATCCTCCTGATCACCCAAACTAGCTTCATCATTTGAGGAAACAACTTTAGCACTTAGACCAACCTTGTATAATCTTTTAAGCTTGTGAGTTCTTGACCTTTGCTTCTTCTCAAGCTTCTTTATCCTCATTTTTAAGCTTTCAATCTCCAATGCCTGAGTGGTCTTTGAAGTCTCCAAATCAAGAACCTTCTTTTGTAAGGTGGTACAAAGTTTCATCAATTCATTGAGTTTAAGACTATCCTCACCACTGAGTAGTGGATCATTAGAATAAGTGGGTACATTTTCCTCATTGGCAGCCTCTTCTACTATAAGCTCTGTAGGACCACTGGACTGATGTAGCTCAGTGTCCTTTCTGTTTTGCTTCCTTGGTTTTTGTTTCTTCTGGGGTTGAGATATTGATGGTTAAGTGATGATGGGTGTGTGATGAGGATCAGTGGGATTAACTGAACCTTCACATATTTCTTTCTAAGCTTGAACCATCATTGTTTGAAATAAAGGTGTGATTGTTCCAGAAAAACCTTTTCCTTCCCTTTTCATGTTAGCAAAAATCTTCTTTGTGTGAGAAGGGGTAACAAAAATCTTTTGGTGATGTGCCATATCTCCAAGATGTTGATTCACAAATAGTTGTACAAATCTTGGATACATCAGAAATTTTACCATACTATCCACATTCTTCACCATACAATCAAAAATATACTTGGAAAAGTTAAATTTTTAGTTTGTGGCTAAGCAGATAATTGCAGAAGCCATAGTGCTACTGAATTCATTCCATGCAGTAGTCTTAGCACGTAGGCATTATAAAATTGTATTAATAAAAAACTTCCATTAAGGAAAAAAGAATGCCTTGTAAAATGTAAGCTTCTGAGTAAGTTTTTCATACCCCATTCTTGTCAGTTCTTCAAAAATGGTAGCATTTGGCAGACAATCAACACCATTAGCATCTTCCAGTTGAAGATCTCTCCTTATTGTGGATTCAGTTATAATCACCTTCTTCTTATCTACTAGGGCTTGCAATTGTACTTCCCCATTAACCGTTTTTGCTTTGACAGTATCCCAAAACTGTTTAATACATGAACAATAGATTGTAGGATTAATGGTTAAAGCATATTTGATAGGGTTTGCATTCAGAAAATCAACTATCTCCTTAAACCCTTCACTTTCAGTGGGTTTCTCCAAAAATGCGATCAAATTATGAGTCTTAGCAAACTTTATAGTAGCCATTGTGTTAGGTTTTGATGATTAATGATGAAATTGAGTTAGGGTTTATGATTAGAGAGTATAAAAGATTAAAATCGATTGAATGAGTGATTGAAACCCTTAATTAAAGCATTTATGAAAATACCCTCAACAGCATTAACGTGCACCAGCAGTTGTAAGTTTATGCCTAACATCATTACCTTTCAACAACAGTAGTAAGTTTATGCCTAACAGCATTAACTTTTAACAGCAGTTGTGTAAGTTTATGCCTAACAGCATTAACTTTGAATCACCCGCATTAACTCCAATTCCATTCTAATTAGCTTTTCCCTCATCAAATTAACATTTTAGCTTACAAAATCTCTTGGTCTGTATTGATTTCTCTCAATTCTTTTTACTCACAATTCTCTCTGTCTATTTTTTATTTCTCTTAATTTTTTAGCTCACAATTCTCTCTGTCTGTTTTTGATTTCTCTCAATTCTTTTAGCTCACAATTCTCTCTGTCTGTTTTTGATAATATTCAACTCTCTTTCTGTTTTTCAACTCACCACATCTCTCAATTCTTTTTCTCACCAATTCACTCTATTTGTTTTTATTTTCACACATCTCTCTTTCTGTTTTTAGCTTACAGTATCTCTCAATTCTTTTTGCTCACTAATTCACTCTATCTGTTTTTATTTTCACGCATCTCTCTTTCTATTTTTCAGCTCACTATATCTCTTAATTCTCACAATATTAGTTATACCAGCAGTAGTAAGTATAACTAACAATATTAACTCAGCAGTATTAAGTATAACTAGCAGCACTAATTATACTTAACAGCAGAAACTTTTAAGTTACAAGTACTTACTCTAATTTCATCCTTAACAGCTTTTTCATTCCATTTCAAACATCCTTCTAGTTATCAATACTTCAGAGATTAAGCATTCCAATACTTGCAATCAGATATTGAAATCTGCTAACATTAAATGCTTTTGTGAGCAAATCTGTAACATTCTGATCTGTGTGAATCTTGATGATCTGGATAAGCTTCTTCTTGTAAGAATCTCTAATAAAGTGATGCCTAATCTCAATGTGCTTTGCTTTTGAGTGAAAAATAGGGTTCTTCACTATGCAGATAGTACTCTCATTATTAACATGAATCTTATTCTGCATAAAGTTATATCCATAATCCAACAATTGATTTTAGATCCATAGCACTTATCCATAGCAATTTGAAGCAGCTATATACTCAGCTTCAGTTGTGGAATTAGCAACCACGGTCTGCTTTTTTGCATTGCTATGAAATTAACCTACACCCTAGGAATTGACAACCTCCTATTGTGGGCTTCTTATCTAAGCTTGCTCCTGCATAGTCACTGTCAGTATATGACACCAAATCAAAAGGTAAATCCTTGGGATACCAAAGGCCTAATTTAGGTTGACCTTTTAAGTATCTAAAGATCCTTTTCACAACATAAAGATGTGAACTTTTAGGATTGACTTAGAATCATGCACAAGCACATATTGCAAACATAATATCAGGCCTTGAAGAAGTTAGATACATCAATGATCCAATCATGCATCTATACAAGTGTTCATCCACCATCTGCATCTTTGAGCAAAGGCTTATGGGTTTCCATAGGTGTGCTTGCTGTTTTGACATCACTAAAACCAAATTTCTTTAAAATCTCAGTCACATACTTGTCTTGACTGATAAAAATCTCATCTTCCTTTTGGCTTCACTTGCAGTCCTAGGAAGAATGTGAGTTCACCCATAGAGCTTATTTGAAACTTCTTATGCATCATCTTCTTAAACTCTGTGCATAATGACTTCTTTGTGGAACCAAAAATGATATCATCAACATACACTTGAACTAACAAAATATCACCTTTGACTCTTCTGATAAACAAGGTCTTGTTTATATTTCCTCTTTGAAAACCATTGTCCAACAAATAAGATGACAAGGTTTCATACCAAGCTTTGGGAGCTTGATGCAATCTATAAAGTGCCTTTTCTACTTTGTATACTCTGTCAGGGAAGTCTGGATCTTCAAATCCTGGTGGTTGACAAACATAGACTTCCTCTTTAATCTTACCATAAAGAAAAGCACTCTTGACATCCATCTGGTACACCACAAAGTCTTTAAATGAGGCATAGGCTAAGAATAGCCTAATTGCTTTAATTCTGGCAACAGGAGCAAAAACCTCATCATAGTCTATTCCTTTTTCTTGTGTGTATCCTTGTGCAATCAATCTTGCTTTATTCTTAATCACAATACCTCTTTCATCCTTCTTGTTCCTGTAAACCCATTTAGTACCAATGGCCCTTTTGCCATTATGTAAATCCATCAAGGTCCAAACCTGTTGTAACTTGAACTGCAGAAGCTCCTCTTGCATAGCTTCTATCCAGATTGGATCTTTTAATTCTTAGATTACCTTCTTGGGCTCTTCTTGTGATAAGAAACATGCAAACATGCAATTTTAAAAGTCTTTATGATTGGTCCTCTGATGTACTGAACTAAACATAGCATGTTCAGTCATATTCTTTGACATTCTTCTTGTTTGAGGTGCTGAATTTAAATTTCCAATAATTTTTTCAATTGGATAATCTTTGTGAATTCTTGTAGTTAGAATAGGACTGGCAGGTATAAATGCATCTAAATTGTTTATTTCAGCCTCTGCACCAACATCTTTATCATCTTCTGAATAGACAATATCTTTCAATTCAGGCATATTTGGATCATCAGCACATCTATAAACTATATTTTCATCAACAGCATTATCCTCTATGCCAGCAGCATTAACAGTTAGAGTAACAGTATTAATAGTGTTAGTGCTATTGACATTTGCATCCTTCTCTTGATTAACTCTTGGCTCCTCTGTACTTGGAACCTCACTATCTTTATTCCCTGGATCTTTAGCATCCTTCTTTTCCTCCTCCCCTGATGGTTTGAATTCAGCATCAGGAGAATCCTCTAAACTTTAAGAGAATAGTGGATCAGCAGGCCACACTGGTAGCAGTATGTAATCTTTGCCAAGTACTATCTCCATTCTAGCTTTATCTGCATCATCACATGCTTTTGTACCTGCACTACCATTAGATTGATTCCCTGCAACAATTGGCTTATAGTTCATAGACTTTGTTAGTGTATCTATATCAAAAATCCAATTAGGTCCACTTCTTGCAATATTAGGTATATTTTCACTAAATTGAACATGCAGGTTCTCTTCTACTATCCTAGTTCTACTATTGAATACTCTGAATGCTTTGCTATTGGTAGAGTATCCTACAAAGAACCTTTCATCAACCTTTCCATCAAATTTACCTAAGTGATCTATGGTATTAAGGATTGTAACAGGCAACCCAAATGGTCTCATGAAGCTTAAAGCATGTTTTCTACCTAGAAAAAGTTCATAGAGGGTCTTGTTGTGAGGCTTGATTACTAACACCCAATTTTGGACATAAAAAGCAGTATTAACTACTTCAGCCCAGAAAGTTATTGACAATTTTGAATCAGCTAGCATAGTCTTAGCAGCCTCTATTAATGTCCTATTTTTCCTTTCGGCTATTCCATTTTGTTGTGGAGTCCTAGCAATACTAAATTCCCTCTTAATACCCTTCATTTCACAAAACTAATTCATGACCCTATTCTTGAATTCAGTCCCATTGTCACATCTAATTACTTTCACCTTAAGGTCTATTAGATTTTCTATGCCTGTTATAAATGTTTTAAGGATTTCAGAAGTTTCATCCTTAGTGGCTAAAAAGAAAACCCAACTAAACCTACTAAAATCATCTGTGACAACTAGGCAGTACATCTTTTTCATTAAACTCTTTACAAATGTTGGGACAAACAAATCCATGTGCAACATTTGTAATGGTTGACTGATTGAACTGACTGTTTTGGTCTTATAAGAGGCTCTGTGTTGCTTTTCTTCTGACAAGCAACATAGGTTTGATTAATTTCAAAAAGTATTGAAGGTAAACCTCTTACAAGGTTTCCCCTTACCAGTTTATTCATTGTTTTGAAATTTACATGTCCAAGCCTCCCATGCCAAAGATTAGATTCATCTGGTGTGGCTTTTGCAAAGAGATAAGTGAGACCTCCTTGAGGAATAACATTCTTTAAATCAACACTGTACATGTTATCCTTTTTAGGAACTTTAAGCAAGACATGATTTTCATTAGTTAACTTAAAGTCTGGAGACAGAACAACACATGCAGTATTAGTAAAAAGAACACTATTCTTCTTGTCACACATTTGTGAGACACTGAAGAGGTTAAACTTTAGTTCCTTTACAAAATATACATCTTTAAAATCTTATTTACCAGTTCTTATTTTACCTTTCCGAGTAATTTTCCCTCATTTGGAATTACCTTCAAAGGCAACAAATCCTCTATTAATTTCTTTATAATCTGTAAGATAGGATCTGTTTCCTGTCATGTGCCTAGAGCATCCACTGTCAATCACTCCTTTATCCCTCAAATCTTGCTGTGGATTGCCTTGCACATAATGGTAAGAAAATTAGTTTCTTTTGGGGACCCAAGCCATTACTGACTTGGATCTGCCTTGTGCATCAATATAGTCAAATCTTTTTAAGGACATTGATGCACCATTGTTTCTGGAGACATGGTCTAAAACTTTATGCTTTGGTCTCCAAACCCAACATGCTGAGGCCTTAACAACATTTCCCTTGTTTCCCTTAACAACACTAAGAACTGCTTTTGGCCTAATAGTATTAACCCTTGTTCCCTTAACAGTATTAACCTTTTTAGTGAAATTATTGTTATTAGTTGCTGTTATTTTGTTAAAAGGCCTTCTAGTAGTTGAATATGCATTATCAATAAAAAATTTCATAGGTCTTATATTATTCACTGTTGTTCTTGATTGAACAATATTAACTAGTCTAGCAGTATGAAGTGAAATTGGGCCAGACCTAGTTAAGACTATTCTTGGAATCATGTTCCTTTTTGGACTAGGGTGAGTTAATTTAGAGAAATTCTGTTTGTTTACCTTTTGAACATTGGTCCAAACTGGTTTTGCAAATCTTCCATTATTATACAAGTTATTGCAATCATTCTTCAAATGATCAAAACTACCACACACATGACAAGCTTTATTGAACATCTCAAAATTACTCCCTAATTTTTAAGACATCTGTTGGTTCCAGTTTATCTTGTTTCCTCTAGGGCTAGGTATGTTTTGCCTATTTTTATCAACTGATATTTTCCTAGGAGATTTTACTTGTTTAGTAGACTTACCAAAATTTATCTTAGCAAAACTAGGTTTATTAAATATCTTAGTTGTTTTAACCTTAGGCACATTTTCTTCATCACTATCAAATACCCAATCCTCAATAATTGGTGCTCCATTTTCTTTCCTATCAGTCTTAGGTTCATAAGTCTCAACAGTAGGCTTCTCAACTATAGACTCACTATCAGACTCATTCACATCAATAAAATCATCTAGACTATGATAAACTAAATCAGATTTTGGTGGCATAAAATTCCTAGTATAGGGAGGTAGGACATCATTATACCCTAATCCTCTTTTACACTTATCCATTATCTGACTATCTAGAAGTTTATTTAGGCTTTTTGATAAATTTTCAAATTTTTGTACTATTAGTTGAACCTCATCCTTTTCTTTTGTAGCCAACTCTAACTTCCTTTTAAGCTCTGTAATATCTAAATCTCTTAAATAGATTTTACGTTTTAAGAGTTTTATATATTCCTCATACACAGACTCATTTTTCTTAAAGACTAACAGTCTAGCTTCTACATATTCTAAACCAGTTTTATAAGAGACAACACTTATCCTAGCTATTCTTAAGTCTTTAACTAATTGTTTATTTTGTTCTTTTAGATTTTTGACACATTCTAAACAAGATGAACAACAATTTGAGTCATTAGATACCTCAGAGTTTATAGAAGAACTTAAACTTGTTGAAGAATAAGCCATGAGAGCAAAATTGGTTGGACCTTCTTCTGCTTGGTCACTCCAATCATAGCCAAAGCCATCACACTAAGACACTAAGGCATTTGAAGTAGTTTTCTTAACTGGCACAGTCCTTCTTGTAGGCTCCTTGTTCCTGCTGTCTTGATTCCTAGGTGCCCTGCACTCCCTTGTAAAGTGTCCTCTCTTGTGGCAGTTGAAACACTCCACTTTGGACTTGTCAAACCCAATTCTTTCTTTGTTGGTCATGTCCAGATTCCTTCCAGTATTTTTAAGAATCTTCTTGCCCTCATAGTCAGCATAGCAATGTTCCACCTTAAGTCCATCTCTTCTAGATCTTCAGGATGGATTTGTTGTAGATCTTCATTATCAAGCTGTGGAGTAGTTGGTTGGCTAGCAAAGAAGGAATAAATCACAGCATCACTCAAGTTTTCAACAGTTATTGAGCTATCAGTAGCACCCTGAGTACTAGCAGTATTAACACCCTAAGCAGTATTAATTGCTCTAGTTGCACTGTTAGCGCTGCTAGAGGACAGAAAGGCTACATTGTGTGAGTTTGTAGTTAAGTTAGATGTCCTCTTGACCTCTTATTCATAAGCCTTTAGGTTGTTGAAGAGGTCATCCAAACTCAAAGTCTCAATCTCTAGTTTGTTCCTCCACACAATGGTATGCATATTCTATTCTTGTGACAAGCTTCTCAAGAACTTCTGATTGATGTCTTCTTGAGGGATAACTTCACCATGCATCTTCAGTTGACTAATTAGCTTTTGAAGCCTTTCATAGGTTTGCTCAATCATTTCTGTGCTGGATGCATCAAAGTTTTCATACTGCTGCTTCAGAAGATTTTTTTGAGTTTTCTTTGTAGCAGTATTACCTCCAAATATGTTCTCAATAGCCTGCATCAGTGTCTTAGCATCCTTGTATGAGTTGAACTTTAATTGATGCTCATTAGGTAAGGCCATCAATAAAGTGCTTCTTGCCTTCAACTCTGCCCTTCTTTGTGCCTTCTCTTCAACACTTGTAGGAGGGATAATAGTCTCCTTACCATCAACAGTTTTTGTTACTATGGGTGCATTACCATTTTCTATGATCTCCCATAGAGTGTAATCAATGCACTGTAGGTACTGCTCCATCCTTATCTTCCAGAGATCATACTCACCAGGTTAGAGTATGGGTAGCTTGATGGTTTGAGTAGATTGAGAATCCATTGCTTCTTGAAAAAGTAGATCTTGTGTGTAGTAAAGTTTCTTCTTATTCAAAGATTCTTACAAGCTCTGATACCACTTGTTGATCCCAATAGAATAAATCTTTCTTAGCTTATATAAGGCTAAGTTGTATTGAATAAAATCAAAACAACTATGATAGAAACTTTTATTGTAAATATCAAAGACTATGCGGAATCTAGTCAATGATAATAAGAAGAATTTAAATAAAACAGTAATGAATAATAACAAATAGTTTATCAAACTTTCAGTCTCAATATAATACGAACACTCTTAATAGTGTTAGGGTTACAAAACCTTGAAGCTACAAATAGATTGACAGAATAATGAAAAGATGATATCTATCTCTATGCACTAGGACCTCCTTTTATACACCAAGGAGTCCTAACTGGCTTACAATATTTTCCTAAGCTATCATGATCTTCTAAACAAATAACTTATACGTATCTTTTACAAAAATATCTTATACATATCACATAAGCAATCTTTATCTTCAACCAATCTTTATCCATTAGCAGTTGTAACTTTGTAAGCAGTTGTAACTTTGTACCAGCATCATTAACTCTGAATAAGCAGTTGTAACTTTGTACCAGCAGCACTAACTGAGTACAAGCAGCATTAACTACTTAGAATATTTTCTTCATTCTTCATCAACAGTACTAAGTTACACTAGCAGTACTAACTTTACTCTAACAGTACTATCTTTACTCTAGCAGTACTAACATTACTAACAGTAGTAACTAACAGCACTAATATACACTAGCAGTAGTAACTTATACTAGCAGTAGTAACTAGCAGTACTAACTACTTAGCATATTTTTGATAAAGATTACTAACAACATTAATTTATGCTTAGCAGTACTTACATACACCTGAGCAGTCTTAACTTCCAAACAGCATCAAGAAGCTTTTAATCCCAACATTAACTCTACCAACTTTCAACAAAGCTCGACGCTCACACATAAGAGTTACTACCTACGGTATTTTGCCCTTGGAATCCGTCCCTAAGAACCCGTGATTCGACTTAACCTATAAACTCTAAAGCCTTCCCCTTGGAAGCTTATCAAACCCCAACTAGATCCCCAATGATTTAGGCTTGATCCAACGGATACAAGACTTACCTTACAACTCGATTGGATAAATGAAAGATAGTTTAACCAAGTCCTAACCTAGCCTAGATACTTGATTCTAATAGAAAGGGTATGAGAAAGAAGACCCTCGACAAAACACACAAGTATGGATTAGGTACTTATGTGGCTCTCTTGCAGAGATGTGTTCACTTCAATGGATGATAGATGAGAAGATTAAGAACACTTGATGTTAGCCTTAGAGGATTAGAGAAGAGAAAAGAGAGGAAAGAATGTTTGCAAGAGGTGACGAATACAAAGGCCAAAGGTGGGCATTTATTGGCCAAGGAACATAAATTATCAAAATACAATTCTTGTCTGGCGCGCTGCCCGCGCGCCAGCGCGCTAGATTCTCGAAGTTGTTTTCTTTGGGACTTGGCGTTTTAAACACCCACACTTGTTAAACTCCCAATTGTACTTCACGTTATGACCTTTCAATCATTCTTATGCTCTAGGTCAACCAACTCAAGTAGCTATTTTATAAAAATGTTTGTGAAATATTAAAAGCGTTTTGCTTATCTGATAATGAAAAGTGATGTGTTTCGAAAGCTTTGAATTTACAAGACTAGAATTACCAATTATTAGATGGAAACACACGGGTAAAGTATAACCCACGTATGTAGTATAATATTTCAGGCAAGACCAGGCCGTCCACAGGGATTTGATTATGTTCGTATAATCACAAGTTTTAAGACAAACTTTAACAACTTTTTCAAATAAGATATGATTTATGATGGATGCAATAATAAAGAAGAATGACTACTCGGATAGTTTCATATAATTCATAAGCAATGGTAATTATTACGATCTTTGATTTTAGGACTTAACTTATAAAAGGGTTTTTTTGTCAAAAAACGTTTTCACAAATTAACTTGTTTTAACTTAAGACTTATATTAGTTAACTTAATCAGATGTGTCACGCAAATAATCAAGTTACTATTATATCAAATCTATTTTGTTTATCAAATAACGTAAGCGGATTTCTCCAACCAAACGATAAAGATCACAGACAAATCTTTAAAACTATATAGTACACAACGGGCCTTTCGACCTATACCGTTATGCGTATACGATCAAAGTTGATGAACAAAGTTGATAAGATAAGACACGATAGGATTTCAACATAAGCTTAAGATTAACAAGATCACAAGAATACCAAATGCTTATTTATTATATTAACATCACCGAGTAGTCATAAGAGGTTTAGCCTCTCATGGCTACGGAGTTCATAATGACAAAGTTAAATAGATAGATAAGAAACATACGAGATTCGGATAGGAAATGGATCAAAATACCACCCGTAACAAGTATCGAATCTTACTAAACCGTATTATACTTAAATGCTATAAACCGTCTACGTCTTTGCCGGAATTTCGTGGTTAAAATTCAGGGATTGATGAAGAGATTCGAGAGAGAATTGTTTTTGAAGTGTGTATGAAAATGAGAGAAAGTCCTCTCTATTTATAGGCTGGTCGAGGCCTGAAGTGTGGCGCACAAAGATATAAGTGCTGCGTACTTCAGCCTAGGTCGGTTAAATCTTCATTACTGCATAGAACAAGTGCGGCGCACTTCCAAGAAAAACTGGCGCACTTCGAGTATTAACTGTCTTCATTTATTTCGTTGATAAGTACGGCGCACAAAGATATAAGTGCGGCACACTTCTTCATAATTATGGACTTTATTATTTCTTTTCTTCTAACTTTGCTTCCAAAGGGTATAAATACTTGTATTTCGAACATTTTGAGCACGGACAATCTTCAAGTGAACCTGCACATATTTCATGCTATTAAGTATCAAAAGTTCATAAGAAATGATATAAATATATACAATAACGCCGCCTAAAACATGTATAATTAAGGCATTATCAAATCCCTCTACACTTAGCTATTTCTTTCCCTCAAGCAATCAAAGCGAGAAAACAAAGTTTATTTATCGTGGACATGGAGAAATTACTTTTTTATAAGAGTTTACTGGATTTATAACTTTTCAGG
Source organism: Tanacetum coccineum (assembly GCA_026074375.1). Taxonomy (NCBI): domain Eukaryota; kingdom Viridiplantae; phylum Streptophyta; class Magnoliopsida; order Asterales; family Asteraceae; genus Tanacetum; species Tanacetum coccineum. The sequence continues at coordinate 21,743 of BQNB010034695.1, forward strand.
CATAGACATATAACAAAGCACCTCACATAGGGGATGTGTTTAATTTTAATTCACACAAGTCACTCAGATAGGGTTTTATATTTGTGAGATCACTCAATTTGCACAGGCGTAATCTAGATAGCTACCATAGGCTTGAACAAGACACATAAACACGCCCGTTGCGGCGTGAGCACCTAGACAAAATCTCAAAGAGGCAAAACTTTATAATGATGTGGGTGAGTATGATATATGATAATTTCATGTGCCAAACCAAATCCTTATAACAACTTTATATTTTTTTTCTCTTTTTTAATACCAAATGATACTAAGGCTGGCACAGAGATGATATTGAGCACATTGTTCTTGAGATACTTTGGGAGATTTTTAGCACTAAAAGCGAGTACTGCGGATAGTGAGATTATGTGATGTGACACCCCGAAAATTTTCGATCAATAAATTAGCCGTTTTCGTTTAGTAGTTTGAATTTTTAAAGTTTCGTTTAATATTTACGTTTAACCGGGAAGTTTTCCCGCTATTTATTTGAGAATCATATCCGAGAACGAACCGGGACACCTAACATTGTAGTATTTTGGCAATAGCCATGTTTCTATGTTTTAGGGCAATATTTAAAATTTCATAATTTTCGGAGATACCGTTATTCGTTTCGTTACTTGCGTAAACCGTGTTTCGTTTAAAAAACGAGCATATGCATGGAAGGCTTGGAAATTAAATCAAATAAGGAGCACTAGCATCATAAAATATTAAAAACCATTTTGGTCAACCCCCCCCCCCTCCTCCTCATGCATGCAAGTGTCCAAACACCTCTTAATGAACCATGGAGACCAAGTTGAATTCAAAAAATCAATAAGACAAGATTACAACTCATTTTTGTCCTAGCTCATTTGTGATTGGAGGATCAAATTGGTCCCCTCTCTTTCCTTTGTCCTATTACACGACACACACACAACACACATTTAGTGTATGAAGTAAACTTTGTATTACTTAAACCATTTTACTTCCACTTTCTCATTCATAAAACACACACACACTAGAAATTGAGTTTTCTCTTTTCTTCTTTGCTCTATTTTGTTCGAACCACCCAAGAAACATACACACATTCAGAATTTTCCAATCTTGATTAAAAACCTTTGAAGATATTGTGTTCGTGGTTGATATTTATTGTATTCGGGTTGGTTATAAACAACATTTGGGTTGTTTCTAGTCATCAATCATCCTTCTAAACCACTTCTTTTTGTAAGTCTCTTAATCTTTGAATAACTTGTACTTTCCTAATCATCTTGATGCATACATGCTAGTTGTACAACTTATTTTGTAAGAACAATGATTTTAAAACTACATAAACCTTAAAAGGTTACATATATATTTCGAAACATATAAAAGGAAATATAAGGAAATCATAGTTTTGTGATCGTGGTTATTTTCGTGCAATAAAAATGGTATGTTATAGCTTATTATATTCGGGTTATGTTCAAAAGCTTTTAGAAAAGCTTATTTGATTATTTCGAGCTTATTGGGCTTATATTTAGGTTTGGCCCAAACTAGAAAAGAAAGGAAAACATTTGTTTAGCTTATTTTGGTTCGACTTATATTTTATTAGCTTATTTTGAAAGGACAAATGATAAACTTATTCGGCTTAATAAATAAGCCCGAATATAGCTTATTGGGCTTATAGCCACATCCCATAAACAAGCCCAACACCATGAGCTTATTTTCGAGCTTATGTGGTCGGCTTATTATTTATTGGCTTATTGGGAGCTTATTGATAGCTTAATATTAAGTCGCGTGTTTATTATTTAATGTTTTGCTTATCGGACTATATGGATAAGTAAAACTACATTTTTGGACTTAACGGGCTAATGCCCAACATAAATACAAAACACCAAGGAATAAAGCTATGGTGTAGCTTATTGAATAAGTTCGTGAATAGCTTATTTAATAGTGAACGACTTAGACGCTATACGTTTAACTCATTTTATACGTTGGACGTTGCGAATAATAAGAGATTTGATGATGTATAGTTTGTAATTATGAAAAGTGGATTGAAAGTGATTTAAAAATGGTTTTAAATAAAGTCTACGACTTTGGAAAACGTGTAAACACGAACGAGTCATGTCGAAAGTTTTATAAATTATTATACTTAGTAAATATTAGAAAACGCACATGATAAAACTAGATATACGGGAATTCATTAAAGTGCCGAACAATATATATATTTATTAATATATAATATATATATTTTTACTTAGACATTTATATGTATATAATATTAATATACATACTATTATCAACTCTTTTTGCTTACGAAAACATTTGGGTTAATATATACAGAGATTACTAAAGTTTACAGAAATGTTCGCCTAAGTAACTACAGTTTCATTTTGTTCACTGGGGTTACTAAACTTATAAGAAGCACACCTCACTAAAATTTCAGTGTTATTCGAGTAACCTGAATGCATATTTTTTGATAAGTTAAGTAACATAAGTGTCGCGTTTTTACAAGTTAAGTGATGTTTGCGTATATTTTCATAACTTTAGTAACCTCAAAGTCATGTTTCATACTTTTAGTAACCCAAGTGAACAAAATGAGACTCTAGTTACTTAGGCGAACATTTTTGTAAACTTTAGTAACCTCCGTATATATTAACCCAAAACATTTTTACTATTATACGATCACAAGCGTTAATTTTGGTAAACATATTATCAAAAGTACACTAGTATATGCTTATGCATTATCCGTAATTCATTGTTACTCTGATATTAAACCAAACCCTCATTTCATAAGTTGTCTTTGTGAATCGTTGTTCGTTATCGTGTTATTTTATTCTACACTATTCTTCTTTAATTCACCAATCGAGGTGAGTTCATAGCCCCATTCTTTAACTCGTTTTGAATAATTGTTTTATAACTTGGGGTGAGAAACATTGCTTGTTTTTAAAACTGGACACAAGTACTATACGTGAGAAATTCCCCGTTTACGTGTTGCCTAAGTAGCGTTTAGACCACTATTGCCCGAATTATCATGAACTGTTAATTTCTTGACCGGAGGACCGGTTAAGGGAGCGCGAGTGAATAAATAGATCTATTGGGACTAATTATCCCTATCTGGGTAAGAAGCACTTACTAGTTCGAGATTTCCAAGGACTAACGGATATATGTCATGTCGAAACTAGTTAGGTGGTCTTTGGTCGGACACCTATAGGGCAAGCCTTTTATAGCACTGTACATGCTATCTTTCAGTATTAGCTTCGGTGTCATGAGCTTAGTGCAACGTAAATGCCTCTTTATGTGAAGTTGTATCTCCTATAACTGTCGCATACGTTTTGATAATCTTGTGGTCCACAATATTTACATTTGAACAAAACCTATGAATTCACCAACTTTATGTTGATGTTTTAAGCATGTTTTTCTCAAGTGCTTAACATGGATGTCGTTGCTTGATCTATATGTAGTCTAATTGCCTGAACCAGTTTTCCAGATTTCATCTATGTTATCTTAAATACCGTTGTTGAACTTACTTAAGCTTCCACATTTTTAACTTTGAATCTTTTAAATTTGGCCGATGTAAAACTTATTATTATTTTAAATTTATGCAACGGTGTTTATTTTTAAAACGTACCCTTAGAGGTCATTCTTTATGCTTTGTACTTGAGATATTGGATGACGTCACGCCCCCAGACACTAAATCGGACAGGACCCTATTTGGGGGTGTGACAGATTGGTATCAAGAGCCAAGGTTATAGAGAACCGGGTAGTATAAACTAGGTCTAGACTATAACCAGTATGTGATCCTACATGATTATGTGCCTTACGTGATTTTACATATACGTAATATGTATATGTACTATATAATTAAATATTAAGTATAACTAATACTACTATAATTATATTGCATTTCTTTTTACGGTACTGCATTTGATGGTCTATTCATTTATTTCATTCGTTCATTTACCCATTTGATCATTCTCTTCCTCATCATGCATGGTTAATATAAAGGATATTTATATAAACTTTTGCTTATGCAGGTCATGGCTATTTTTGTCATCTCAGTTTCTTCGGATTCATCAGAGGATAGCGCGGGGAAGCTTGCTGGATGAGTTATCCTATTCGGTACTATCCCTACCACTATTACCGACACTACACCTTTTGTGATTCCACCTACTACCCATATTAATACCACACCGATACTTACTATTTCACCTACTATACCATCATCACCAGATTATACACCCACATCACGTGATTATTCACCCGCAACTGATAAGGAGTTTGATCCATCCGAGGATCCATCATCAGATCATATACCGCCTTTACCAGCTACTTCACCATTTCTTTCATCGACCGATGATTCTTCATAAAGTGATACACCTAATACACCACCATCACCTACCCATGGTACACCATTTACTAAGACTACCCTTTTTACCCAGAGTACACTTGTTGCATCTGGTGTACTTCGACGTCGAGTCATGGTTCTTGCACCAGGACAGACTATCCCTCATGGTCGACCGTACCGCTACCATCTTAATGGGCCGGTACACATGATGATTGTGAGGAAGAGGGTTGGACCGTTACCTACTCATCGTCTTATTGTGAGACATTCAGTTGATTACTCTTCTTCAGATCATTTTTCTTCGAATGATTCTTCGAGAGATTCATCATCGAGTTCATCATCAGAGTCTTCTTCGGATTCTTCTGCGGATGCTTTATCTGATTCCGCATCTAGTCATTCTTTATCTGATCATTCATTACCCACACCATCATCGGGTATGAGACCTAGTCATTATTTATGTTCATTGGTACCGAATGTTCATCGTTCATCTGCTATTTCCGAGAAACCATCTCATGATTCTTCTTATGTGACCCTTTCTCGCAAGAGGAGTAGATCCCCTGTTGCATCTGTATCGTTATCTTCACCTACCCTTGGATCATTGTCTTATGCACGTGCCGATCTTTTACCATCACCTAAGAGGATTAGGAGTCCTGAGACAGCTACGGATTTAGAGGGTTGGTTGGAGGATAGTTTTAAGCCATATGTACCTAGAGAGGCTGGATTGGGAGTTGACTTTGAGGATGAGAGTTCTGAGTCGTCTAGGTCTAGAGGGACTGATTTAGAGATGGATGTTGATGTTGAGAGGAGCGACGAGATTGAGATTGACCCCGAGGTTCAAGCAGAGATTGACGAGTGTTTCGCTTATGCGGGTGCTCTTAGAGATAGAGGGAGTGATGCTAGGGTGGTAGTTGAGGCTATTGATCGAGAGGAGATTGAGACGGGTGTGAGAGGCCCAGTTGAGGATAGAGTTGATAGAGTTACTCACCTAGTGGTAGCTGATGGTATTCTTGAGCTTGCTCAGGAGGGAGATGTAGAGGTTACATATGAGACTTTGGGAGATTTGGTTTAGAGGTTTCATGATCATACTGAGGAGATTCCGATTCGTCGTGTTCAGGTTATTAAGAGTGTCCATAGGGATCAGGGACACATGATCGTAGCGACAAGACAATAGAGTGCTAATATGTTGGAGAGGATCAGAGAGCTGGAGCGGGATAATAGGAGACTTAGAGACATTGTGGATGTTGAGAGTCAAAGAGTTACCCAATTTTGGCGTAGTGAGTTGCGTGTGTAGAGGGAGTTGAGACAGATTTGACGTTTTAGATTCTATGATTGTATGAGGATTGCTAGGCTTGAGGCTTATGCCATGAGGCATTTGGGTTACCGATCTTAGATTGTTTCATGATTATGCTAGTATTGACTCGTAACGCCTAATATTAGCTAATTGTAGGGATTTGTAAATCCTATATTTTGGAACAATATTGTAACATTTTGTATTGATGATATAAAATCAAATGTTACCATTCTATATTCGATATTCCTAACTTAATGATATGTTTTCTTTTGCTTATTGCATAATGCATTATTAATGAATCGTGGAATTATCATGAAGTTATTATGATTTGGTATTTCCGTATAATAAAACGTGTTATTTTATTTTCGAACCCCGTTAACAATCTCATATCACAATGAAATTTCATCGTGTTGTGTATTGTTATATTGTAGGACAATGCCTAACACATAATCTGGAGCGTCAAGGACACGTGAGGGAGTCAACAAGAAAAGCGATCGCCGGATGGCAGAAGCATTGAGAGTGCGCGACGCTGTTAGAAACCTTGGACCCTTTATGGGAGATGAGGGTGAACAAGAAGTAAATGGAGGAAATGGAAATAGAGGAAATGGAGGGAATGGAAATGGAGGAAATGGAAATGGTAATGGAAACGGAGGAGAATATGGCTATAACTTCAGAGGATTTATGCCTGCTAGAGAGTGCACATATCAAGACTTCCTGAAGTGCCAGCCACTTAACTTTAATGGAACGGAAGGAGTTGTTGGGTTAACTCGTTGGTTTGAGAAGATGGAAACAGTATTCCACATTAGCAATTGTCCAGAGAAGTACCAAGTGAAGTATGCTTCGTGCACGCTTCTGAACAGTGCATTGACTTGGTGGAACTCCCACAAGAGAACAATTGGGATTGAGGCCGCCTATGCCATGAGTTGGGCAGAACTTATGAAGTTGATGACAGAAGTGTACTGTCCAAGAAACGAGGTCCAGAAGATGGAGACCGAGTTGTGGAACTTGGCTGTGAAAGGAAATGACTTGACTGCTTATACCAGAAGATTTCAGGAATTGGTGTTGTTGTGTACTAGAATGGTCCCAAATGAGGAGGACAAGGTTGAGAGATTCGTTGGAGGGTTGCCTGACAATATTCAGGGAAATGTAATCGCTGCTGAACCCACTAAACTTCAAGATGCAATACGTGTTGCCAACAACTTAATGGATCAAAAGCTGAAGGGATATGCTAGAAGTGCTGAGAACAAGAGAAGGTTGGATAACAACACGAGAGACAATCATGGACAGCAATCAGTTTTTAAGCGGCAAAATGTTGGAGGCCAGAATGTGGCAAGAGCATACACGGCTGGGAACAATGAGAGAAAGGGGTATGTTGGATCCCTACCCTACTGCAGCAAGTGTAAGATACACCATGCAGGGCCGTGTACTGTGAGATGTGGAAACTGTAAGAGAGTTGGTCATATGACTAGGGATTGTAAGGTCACTGTTACTCCAAACACTCAGAGAGCCCCAGTTGGAAATCAACCGGGTATTGTTTGTTATGAGTGTGGAAGGCCGGGACATTTTAGAAAAGATTGTCCTAAATTACAAGAAATTCAAAACAATGGATACAAGAATGGGAACAAAGACTGAAAATTAGACTAGAGGTACAAAGCCTACAAGCATATCAGTTTTAAATGACTTTTTGGTCGTTCTTATATTATCTTGTGTTGTTGATCTGAGAAGTAACACGCCCCGGACTCTTGTTCCGCTGCGACCCAATTTAGGGGTGTTATAGGATTTTTGTGTCGTCTACCTTTAGTGCTTTGCTTGATGTTGCACCATCCACTTTAGACACTAGTTATGCCATAGAACTTGCCAATGGAAGAATTTCAGAAACAAATGTTGTCCTTATAGACTGTACATTAAAATTATTAGGTTATCCATTCGACATAGATCTAATGCCCGTATAACTTGGTAGTTTCGACATCATCATCGATATGGATTGGTTGGCGAAGTACCACGTGTTGATTGTTTGTGACGAGAAGGTCGTCCGCATACCTTATAGAGATGAAGTATTGATAGTTCGAGGTGATGATTGTAACGGCAGAAGTAAGTCGAAGCTGAATATCATATCGTGTACGAAAACCCAGAAGTATATTGAGAAAGGATGTCAAGTTTATCTAGCGCAAGTTACGTCTAAGAAGACTGAGGACAAGTCGGAGGAGAAGCGACTTGAGGACTTGTCGATCATACGGGAATTTTCGAAAGTCTTTCCAGAAGACTTGCTTGGGCTACCGCCTGCTCGACAAGTTGAATTTCAAATCGACTTAGTCCCTGGTGCTGCACCTGTAGCACGAGCCTCGTATCAATTAGCATCAGCCAAACTGCAAGAGTTATCCACTCAGTTACAAGAAATTTCTGACAGAGGATTTATAAGACCTAGTTCCTCATCCTGGGAAGCTCCGGTTTTGTTTGTCAAAAAGAAAGATGGATCTTTTTGGATGTGTATCGACTACCGTGAACTAAACAGACTTACTGTGAAGAACCGATACCCACTTCCAAGAATTCACGACTTGTTTGATCAACTACAAGGGTCAAGAGTCTACTCTAAGATCGACCAGAGATCTGGTTATCACCAACTCAGAGTTCGAGAGGAAGACATTCCCAAGACCGCATTTAGGACTCACTATGGTCACTACGAGTTCCAAGTAATGTCGTTTGGTTTGACTAACGCATCGGCAATATTCATAGATTTGATGAATAGGGTGTGCAAACCGTATCTGGATAGATTCGTGATTGTGTTCATTGACGATATTTTGATTTACTCTAAGAGCAGAAAGGAGCATGAAGGATACCTTAGGTTAATTCTAAGGTTACTTAAGAAGGAGGAGTTGTACGCCAAGTTTTCAAAGTGTGAGTTTTGGCTGTCGAAGGTATAATTTCTCGGTCACGTGATTGATAGCGAAGGCATTCACGTTGATCCCGCTAAGATTGAGTCTATCAAGGATTGGGCGTCACCCAAGAAATCAACTGAGATTCGTCAGTTTCTAGGCTTGGCCGGTTACTACCGACGATTTATCGAAGGGTTTTTAAAGAACGCTAGGCCTATGACAAAATTAACTCAGAAAAGCATGAAATTTGATTAGGGAGAAAAGGCAGAAGCTGCATTTTAGTTGTTGAAGCAGAAATTATGTAGTGCGCCGATATTGGCTTTACCCGAGGCAAGTGAGAACTTCATGGTATATTGTGATGCCTCACATCATGGGTTGGGCGTGGTTTTGATGCAAAAGGAGAAGGTCATAGCTTACGCATCCCGCCAACTCAAGGTTCATGAGAAGAACCATACACACACGACCTAGAGCTTTGTGTATTAGTATTTGCCTTGAAGATGTGGAGACACTATATGTATGGTACAAAGTGCGTCGTGTTCACTAATCATAAGAGTTTGCAACACATTCTCGATCAGAAGGAGTTGAACATGAGATGACGACGATGGTTAGAGTTATTAAGCGACTACGACTATGAGATTCGATATCACCCAGGAAATGCCCTGAGCCGAAAGGAAAGAAGTAAGCCACTACGAGTGCGGGCCTTAGTCATGACTATAGGTTTAAATCTTCCTAAGCAGATTTTGAATGCTCAATCGGAAGCCAAGAAAGAAGAGAACTTCATCAACGAAGATTTGCATGGCATGATTAACAAGTTAAAACCTTGTGCTGACGAAACATTGTGTTTGAACAATCAAAGTTGGATTCTGTGTTTTGGTGATCTAAGAGCTTTGATTATGCATAAGTCCCATAAGTCAAAGTATTCCATCCATCCTGGATCGGATAAGATGTACCAAGACATGAAAAGGTTGTATTAGTGGCCCAACATGAAAGCATAAATTATCTCCTATGTCAGCAAGTGTTTAACGTGTGCTAAGGTTAAGATAGAGTATCAGAAACCATCTGGTTTGTTGGTTCAACCAGAGATCCCACAATGGAAATAGGAGAATATAACAATGGACTTTGTGACTAAGTTGCCAAAGACGGCAGTCGGTCAAGACACGATTTGGGTAATCGTTGCTCGTCTCACTAAGTCTGCTCATTTCTTACCTATGCGAGAAGATGACGCGCTAGAGAAGTTGACGAGACAATACTTGAACGAAGTAGTCTCAAGGCATAGAGTGCCAGTTTTGATCATATCTGATCGCGATGGGAGATTTACTTCACATTTTTAGAAGTCCTTTAATAAAGCATTAGGTACTCGATTGGATATCAGTACAGCTTACCATCCAGAGACCGATGGTCAGTGTGAGAGAACCATTCAAACATTGGAGGACATGTTACGTGCCTGTGTACTCGACTTTGGAAAAGGTTGGGATAGACACTTACCATTGGTAGAATTTTCGTATAACAACAGTTACCATACCAGCATTAAGGTTGCTCTATTTGAGGCGTTGTATGGGCGCAAGTGTCGATCACCTATTTGTTGGGCTGAAGTTAGAGATAGTCAGCTCACTGGCCCAAAGATCATCCATGAGACGACTGAGAAAATAGTTCAAATCAAGAGCCGTATTCAAGCTGCCCATGATCGTCAAAAGATTTATGCCGATGTGAGAAGGAGTGATACGTTTTGGCAAACGGGGAAAGCTGAAAGTATCACCATGGAAAGGAGTGATACGTTTCGGCAAACAGGGAAAGCTGAACCCTCGCTATATAGGACCTTTTAAAATCATTGCTAAAGTAGGTACCGTTGCCTATTGACTTGAACTCCTAGAGTAGTTGAGTAGAGTTCATAGTACGTTTCACGTCTCATAATTGAAGAAATGTATGGCTGACGAACCCCTTGCTATACCGTTGGATGAGATCCAAGTTGACGACAAATTTCACTTCATCGAAGAACCTGTCGAGATTATGGACCATGAGGTCAAGCGTCTAAAGCAGAGTTGTATTCCGATTGTCAAGTACGCTGGAACTCCAGGAGAGGTCCTGAGTTCACCGGGGAACATGAAGATCAAATGCAAAAGAAGTACCCCCGTCTTTTCCCAATTTCTACACCTGAGGCAGAAACTACGTCGTAGCTTTGAGGACAAAGCTCTTTTAACGGGGAAAGGATGTGACACCCCAAAAATTTCCGATCAATAAATTATCCATTTCCGTTTAGTAGTTCGAATTTTTAAAGTTTCGTTTGATATTTACGTTTAACCGGGAAGTTTTCCCGCTATTTATCTAAGAATCGTCTCTGGGAGCGAACCGGGACACCTAACGTTGTAGTATTTTGGCAATAGCCACGTTTCTATGTTTTAGGGCAATATTTAAAATTTTATAATTTTCGGAGATACCGTTATTCGTTTCGTTACTTGCGCAAACCGTGTTTCGTTTAAAAAAATAAGCATATGCATGGAAGGCTTGGAAATTAAATCAAATAAGGAGCACTAGCATCATAAAATCTTAAAAACCATTTTGGTCCCCCCCCCCCCTCCTCATGCATGCATGCGTCCAAAGACCCTTTAATGAACCTTGGAGACCAAGTTGAATTCAAAAAATCAATAAGACAAGATTACAACTCATTTTTGTCCTAGCTCATTTGTGATTGGAGGATCAAATTGGTCCTCTCTCTTTCCTTTGTCCTATTACACAACACACACACACACAACACACATTTAGTGTGTGAAGTAAACTTTGTATTACTTAAACCATATTACTTCCACTTTCTCATTCATAAAACACACAAACTAGAAATTGAGTTTTCTCTTTTTTTCTTTGCTATTATTTGTTCGAACCACCCAAAAACACACACACACTCATAATTTTCCAATTTTGATTAAAAACCTTTGAAGATATTGTGTTCGTGGTTGATATTTATTGTATTCAGGTTGGTTATAAACAACATTTGGGTTGTTTCTAGTCATCAATCATCCTTCTAAACCACTTCTTTTTGTAACTCTCTTAATCTTTGAATAACTTGTACTTTCCTAATCATCTTGATGCATACATGCTAGTTATACAATATTTACGTTTGAACAAAACCTATGAATTCACCAACTTTACGTTGACGTTTTAAGCATGTTTTTCTCAGGTGCTTAGCATGGATGTCGTTGCTTGATCTATATGAAGTCTAATTGCCCGAACCAGTTTTCCAGATTTCATCTATGTTATCTTAAATAACGTTGTTGAACTTATTTAAGCTTCCGCATTTTTAACTTTGAATCTTTAAATTTGGTCGATGTAAAACTTATTATTATTTTAAATTTATGCAACGGTGTTTATTTTTTAAACGTACCCTTAGAGGTCGTTCTTTATGCTTTGTACTTGAGATATTGGATGATGTCACGTACCCGGACACTAAATCGGACGGGACCCTATTTGGGGGTGTGACATGTGAGGATTTATTTTACCTCTTATCATACGATATTGTTTATAAATTAACCTCACTGCGGTCTAGTAAATGATAATCAAGCACAAGTTCTAGAGCTACTAAATTATTGGCACTCTTATAAAATATGCAAAAGAGATGCATCAAAGGCTAGAATATATCTCACAATTTAGTTGACTGATTTTTGTGCTAGTTATGATGTCAATCCAAGTAGGATTTGCCTTACTAAGTGTATACATTTTTTAATTTTTGAAAAAAAACTATATATAATTTTTTTTATAAAATATCAGTTGAAAATGTGGCTAGATTACATGGCAAACATGGAGAGAAATGATATATTTAATTTTTCCTATTTGGCTCCCCTCCATACTTAAGTTGAACATTACCCTCAATGTGAGAACTGATAAATATAAAAAAATAGGGAAAATTAAGGGAAAATGGTACTTCCCGGGACATAAGATGGTGTAGCTGCAAGAGACTTAAATTTAAGCGAGCGCCATAATTTTTTGGTTCTAGGATATACTACCTGCAAAAGTAAACAAAACACACAAAAAGAAAATATTTTTGAGGGTTTTTGATTTTTTCAATTTTTTTCTTTTTAATAAAGAGGAGGGGGACTCCTCCACACTAAGATAAAGCACCGGTTGCCTCCTGAGAAGCGCTTAGTTTAAGAGAGTCATTATCTAGACTCGTACTTCGGAGGTTCAATTTTTGGGATCAAAAGGGAGTGATTTCTTCCCTTTGGTCATTATATTCATCTTCTTCATGATAAAGCTTGAGTCTATGGCCGTTAACAATGAACGTCTTGCCATCTTTACCGTATAGTTCAACATATCCGGATGGATATTGATGTTTCACCACATATGGTCCAAGCCATCGAGATCTGAGTTTCGGTTGTTTGAATTTATACTTAGAATGGAATAACATCACTTTGTTTCCGTGTTTGAATTCTTTTCTCATTTTGAGTTTTCTGTCATGCCAGACTTTAGTTCTTGCTTTGTATAGATAGGAGTTTTCATATGTCTGATGTCAGAGTTCGTCTAACTCGTGTAACTGAAACATTCTTTTCTCACCAGCGGCGATGAGATCAGGATTACAATTTTTCAGTGCCAGTATGCACGATGTTTGATTTCGAATGGTAGGTGGCAGTTTTTACCGTATAGGAGCATATAAGGTGTGGTTATGGTTGGTGTTTTATAAGCGGTTCTGAATGCCCACAGAGCATCATCGAGTTTTCTTGACCAAACAGCGGGATTGTCTTTTATTGTTTTTTCAAGGATTCTTTTGAGGGCTTTGTTTGTATTTTCAACTTGTCCGCTCATTTGAGGGTGATAGGATGTAGAGAAACGGTGAGTAACTTCGTATCTTTTCATGGTTTTTTCCATTATTTTATTACAGAAATGAGTTCCTCGGTCACTTATGAGAGCTTTGGGCATTCCAAAATGGCAGAATGGTTTTTTCAGGAATGAAATAACAACTCTGGCATCGTTGGTTGGTAAAGCTTGAGCTTCGGCCTATTTAGATACATAGTCGACAACAACTAAGATATATTCGAATTTATATGATTTCGGGAATGGTCCCATAAAGTCGATACCCCATATGTCAAATGTAACCTTTGCAAAGTTCTAGAACGTTAATGATTTTGTCAGGTTATTCTAATCATTTAATAGTTCTATTATTCCTTGAATTATTTCTTTTAAATGGTTACATCTATATTTGATCACTTACCAGGAACTGGGTCCCGCAAATGGCTTAAAATGTCAAACAACGCGTTCCGGGGCGTTCGTTTACTGTCCATATTAAATCTGAAACATTTCATGACTATAAGATTTATTTCTCTAATACTCTAAGACTAACTAAACATATTTTTACATTTGTTAAAAATACAAGAACTTTCGGGTCACGTTTTAAATCATGAACAAAGAGCGATAGACAACCCGACAAGAGACGAATCAACTAGGAATCCTTCCTAGGATCTTAATATAGCCGGTCACCACAAGGGAGACAACAAGGCATTTTTCTAGGAATTGTGTCTATGCATGCATCTTTATTTGTCTCATTTCATTTCAAAACACACACACTACATTAAAATACATACACTAGAAAAATCTATCCTCTATTTTTCTTCTTGCTCTCGTCCGAACTCACACACACATAAACAATCCATATTTTTCCATTTTTGATCAAGAACATGAAGGTTTAAACACATCCGGGTTGATTCCATTGGTGTTTGGGTATATAAAAAGAACATGAGGGTTGTTTGTTTAAGCTTTAATCCTCTTCAAAACCCTCTTTTATAAGTCATTTTCTTTCAATAATTTTTGTACTTTTGAATGTCTAATGATGCATAAATGTTAGTTGTACAATGCATTTTCTAAAAATCAAAAGCTAAAAACTTGTAAAAATGTTGTTAAGGTGCGTTTGGTTCGAAGTCAAAAGAAAAGGAAAACAAGGAAATTGCCATTTTAATATTTTGGTTGTGATGGTGGAATAATATTTTTATACATAAAGGCTTATTGCTTATTTGGCTTATAAATAAGCTTTCGGTTTGCTTATTATAACTTATCATGGGCTTATTGGTCTCGGAAATAATAAGGAACAAAAGAAAGGTGATTTTGGTTATTTACTGCTTTTGTCCTATTTTATAGCTTATTTCAGTAGCTTATTTCAAGAACTAAAAGTACTTTTTAGCTTAATAGCTTATTTATAAGCTATACTTACTGATTTTGGGCTTATAAAACCCACGACCCAAAAAGGAACAATAAGTTGTGGCTTATTGTTGACCTTTTTATGGTTCGGCTTATTTTTGTGGCTTTTTGATTGGCTTATTGTAAATACTAGAAGTACTTATCCGTGTATTTTATAACTCATTTTGGTCTTTGCATATATTTACGGAAGTGTTAGTTTGGGCTTATACATGCCACAACCCAACTAATGGCCCAATAAGCTTCGGCTTATTTTTTGGGCTTTTCGTTCGTCTTATTTTCAACTTATTCATAATACTTATTTTGATTGATATTTTGGGCTTACTAATATTATCAGACTTTTCGTGAGTTGGATATTGGGCTACTTTGGATTAAAAACTAAAGATAAGGATTTTGGACTAATATTGGGCCTTAAGGCCCAATAAGCGAAAAACTAGTCATCTTGAACGTTTAAAACGGATTTTGAAACGTTTTATACTTGTATATATATTAGGATAGTTAAAATAGTCGTTTGGAAGGAATGTTTGACAAAACGTCACGTAAACGTAGATTTTGACATTTTGTCGGAAATTTGTGGATTTGAAGAAAATGTTTGAAATGAGGTTTAAAAACCTTGGAAACTTTTATAAACAAACGGGTCATGCCGAAATTTTATAAAAATACTTAGTAATATTTCAATAAAACTTACTTTTTCTTAAAATCTGACAAAAAAATGAAATAATAAAATATCATTTTAATAAATCGACTAAAAGTCAAAAAATATAGTTTATAATTCTATAAAATATAAAAAATCTTAATAAACATATTACGTATTTAAAACGTGTTTTATTCTATAAACACTTAATCTAGATAACTTAGGGTTTACCGGGTAAATCGTCAAAACATATTCCAATGATGGTTTATACTCTATTTATTTACTTCTAAATTCCTACTTCTTATTCATTTCACTTGCCTATATCTTTAATCAATACGAGTACATAATATCTAATATATACTACATTAGTATATTCTCTTTGAGTCCTACTTGTCGACCATCACACAACCAATAATACTAAAAACAATTTTACAACACACATTTTAAGACTCTTATGCATCAACCCTAAACCTACATTTAAAACATATTTCTGAATCGGACATTAATGGATTAAGTCGTGTCTGGACGCTGTTGCACTCTATTGTTTGATCATCTTTTGTCAACTACTTATCATCTTTGTTTAAGGTGAGTTCTCGTAGCCCCACTTTTTAAACTATTTTCCATTGGGGGAAAATGATACTCGAGTCTATTTCAAACTACTTTTACTTATGTGCAAAACTTCTTATTCTTTAGACAATGCTATGTGCCTATGATCTTCATATGTGAATGCCACTACGTCTATTCATGCAAGTTCTATCTGAACATCTGCATAAGACTACTTAGCCGACCATGTACCTCCAGCTGGTAGGCGATATGTTTGGAAATATATAAGCGCGTGGATCACTATTGATATGTTGATTGGGTTTGGACTGCTATGGTATGATGTGTTGTTATGTTGGAAATCTATTACTATTGCGTGCATTCTGCTTTCATATTGCACTATTGTCCACTCTTAAATTCTAGCACATCAACTGGGGTTACTCTATAAACCTACGAGCTTACTAACTTTATGTTGACCTTTTCGAGTATCATTTTCAGGTAAAGCGAATGCTCAGTGATTATCAAGTTAGCAGGCCTATTATCAGACCTAAGATCATCCCCTGAGGATTCTTTCTATGGAGACTGCATTCTAAGAGTTTATTTATGTTATGTTTTGTATCATTTAGACATGTATCACTCTGACTTTGAAGAGTTGATTTGTAATAATTTCAGACCATGTGATGTGACTTGACTTGTCTTGGCTCAAGTTCCATACTTGTTGTCGGAGGACGGTGTAGCACTTTGTTTCAATACATTTAGTATTCTTTATATTGACACCTTGTGTTATGACGATCAATCCCTCCGTCACGCCTTAAGTTTCCGCCTTATTCGGGGTGTGACATCAAAAACTTCGCATACTTGAATGCTATTTAAGGGCATCTCATCTCGTTTAGAGATATTTCTAGTTTTCTGACGTGCTTCACAAAGGCGAACTAGAGTATGAGCTTCTTTGATGATTGTCGGCCAGTAAAAGCCTGAGTCTAAGACTCTTTTAACTGTGGTTGTTGGTCCATAATGTCCACCGGTAGGTCTGTGGTGACATTGATCTAAAATGGTACGAGTTTCTGGTCCTACGACACAGCATCTGATCATACCGTCTGAACAAACTTTGAAAAGATAAGGATCTTAGCAAAAATAGTTTTTGAGGTCAGAGAAGAATTTTTTCTTTTGTTGGTACGTCATCCCTTTAGGTATAATATCACCTACCAAATAATTTGCAAAGTCTGCGAACCATGGTATGTTTCTGGTGGTTATTTCCATAAGTGTTTCTCTAGGAAAGTTATCGTCGACTTCATTGTCATCACTTGTCTCATCATTTTCAATCCGAGATAAGTGGTCGGCGGCATCATTTTCTGTACCTTTTTTGTCTTTTATTTTGATGTCAAATTCTTGTAATACCAGTATCCAACGTATAAGACGTGGTTTAGCATCTTGTTTTTTGAATAGGTGTTTAAGAGCTGAGTGATCAGTATATACAACAATTTTAGATAATACCAGATAGGGTCAGAATTTGTCAAATGCAAATACTACATCCATAAGTTCTTTTTCAGTAATTGTATAGTTTTGCTAAGCTGCATTAAGGGTTTTGCTTGCAAAATAGATGGGATGAAAGTGTTTACCATATTTTTGTCCTAAGACTGCTCCAAATGCGAATTCACTTGCATCACACATAAGCTCAAATGGAAGATTCCAATTCGGGCTCACGATTACGGGAGTACATGTGAGTTTCTCTTTTAACAAATTGAATGCTTTGTGACATTCGTCATTGAATTCGAATGGAGTATCTTTTTCAAGCAACTTAGTTAAAGGACGGGCAATTTTTTAGAAGTCTTTAATGAAACGTCGGTAGAAACCGACATGTCCCAAAAAAATTCTAATGCCTTTAACATTAGTATGGGGTGGAAGCTTAGAGATTACGTCAATCTTGGCTTTGTCAACTTCAAGGCCTGCACCGGACACTTTGTGTCCAAGCACGATTCCTTCTTTAACCATAAAGTGACATTTTTCCCAGTTAAGGACAAGATTTGCATCCTTGCAATGTTGAAGCATTTTATCAAGATTATTTAGATAATTATTGAAGGAGTTTCCAAAGACGGAGAAGTCGTCCATGAATACTTCTACTGATTCTTCGATCATGTCATGAAAGATGGCTAACATGCACCTTTGGAAAGTAGCGGGAGCATTACATAAGCCAAAAGGCATTCGCCTGTATGCGTATGTTCATAAAGGGCATGTGAATGATGTTTTTTCTTGATCCATAGGATCGATCGGGATTTGGAAATATCAAAAAAACCATCGAGGAAACAGAAGTATTTATTTTTTGCAAGTCTTTCGAGCATTTGATCCATGAATGGCAACGAAAAGTGATCTTTTGTTGTTGCTTCATTGAGTTTACGATAATTGATGCATACTCGCCAACCCGTAACAGTTCTTGTTGGGACAAGTTTATCTTTTTCGTTTGTGACTACTGTAATACCACCCTTCTTGGGTACACAGTGGATGGGGCTTACCCAAGGGCTATCGACGATCGGATATATGATACTGATATCGAGAAGTTTGACGATTTTTTTTTAACTACTTCTTGCATGTTTGGATTCAATATTCTTTGTTTTTGCACAACTGGTTTCTTGTCATCTAAAAGTTGTATTTATGTTTACAGAAAGACAGATAGATTCCAGGAATATTTGTTATTTTCCAAGCAACATCTTGCTTGTGTCTTTTAAGAACATAGATGAGTTTATTTTTGTTTTGTTCGGAAATCTGAGATGATATGATCATAGGAAGAAAAGAGGGTTCTTCCAAGAATACATATTCTAGATGTTCAGGAAGAGGTTTGAGTTCAAGATCCGAAGGAGGTTCTTTAAGAGATGTCTTGATTTTATAATCGGTGTTAAAGGTGATTTTTTTGAATGTCGGTTTTTCTTCATCGGATTCAATTTCAGATTTTTCTTCGATAGTCATTGCCATAAATTCATTGAATTCAGCAAAGAGTTTTTCTTCGTGAATAGTTTCCTCGATGGAATAAAGGATCGAGCTTCCTTCATCGAGAAGAGCATCGAAATCTTCTTCTAAGATTTCTTCAATGACGTCAATGCTAAAACATGTATCATCATTTGAATATGAGTGTTTCATCGCAGAATCGATCGAGAAGGTCATTCGTTCAGTTCCAACTCCAAGCTTGAGTTGTTTTTGTTTAACTTGAATTACTGCATCAGCAATATGGAGAAAAGGTCTCCCTAAGATAACAGGAACTTTACTGTCTTCTTTCATTTTGAGAATAACGAAATCCACAAGAAAGGTGAATTTACCAACTTTGACGAGCATATTTTTGGCTATTCCAATAGTGTATTGGAATGATTAGTCAGCTAATCTTACGCTCATTTTAGTTGGTTTGAGAGTTTCGAGAGATAATTTTACGTATAGAGAATATGGCATAAGATTAATGCTAGCACTAAGGTCGGCTAAAGCATTACATGAGAAAGTTTTGCTGAAGGTACATGGAATAAGAAAACTTTCGGGGTCTCCAAGTTTTGGTGGAACTTTGTTTTGGATCATAGCGGAACTTTCATCGCTAAGGAAGGCGGATGAGATTTGCTCGAGCTTGTGTTTGTTTCTAACAAGTTCTTTGAGAAATTTGTCATAATTCGGCATTCCTGCTAAAACATCGACAAGAGGTATGTTGATTCCAACGGCTCGAATCATATCGAGGAATTTTCCATATTTAGCTTCCATTTTCTCTTTTTAAAGGCGTTGAGGATATGGTATTTTTGGTTTGTAAGGCTTGGGTGTTGGAATTTCTTTGACTGGTTTTGGAGTTTGAGTTTTAGGTTGAGGTGTAGATGCTTCTCTTCATCATCACTATTGCAATTGACAGGAGTTTTAGAGTCATTTTGAAGATTATTTGGGTTGGTGGGTGGGTCATAAGTTTTACTACTCCGTGTAAATACGACATTCACATGCTCGTTTCGAGCTTGTGGTGGTTGGTACGGTTTAGATGAGCTACCTTTTGGGTTTAGTTGAGTGTTACTAGGAAGAGATCCAGAAGGTCGAGCATATTGCTTGTCAGCAAATCTGTCAAACTTTGCTTCTAAATTTTGGATTAAGGCTTGGTGGTTTTTGGTAGTTGTTTCGAGTTTGGTTTTGAGGTCCATAAATGTATCTTTGACAAAAGAGTTGGTAGATTATTGAGCTTTTATGAATTCGCTTAATTGTCTTTGGATACTGGTTATATCATCAGAATTGGATCGATAGTAGTCTCGGTTGTAATCGTTTCTTTCGCTTAAACGCCAATTATCACGATTTAAGTCACAATCGCGGTAATCATTGTAAAAAGCGTGTACGACAAAAAGTTTGCATGAATTTTGCTTCTTCTTCGCGAGACATGGGTGTGTCATCGTCGTTACAATCAGGGGTCGAGTGATTTGAACGAGATTGGATTTCTTTGTACTGAGCGTCCTGGCATCCATTCGTGCCATAATTTTGTCAGTGTCAGAATTACTGCTGCCTTCATCGGCGAAAGCTACAGTTTTCTTTAGAGAAGATTTCATTTTTTTAGTTTTTGACCCAATCGAGCTTGAGTAAGACTTTGTCTTAAAGAAGTTGATAAGCTTGATTTGGTGTTTTATATAGGAAAATACCACCAGTTGTGGCATTAAGAACTTCTTGAGTTATTTTGTTAAGGCCATGATAAAAGATTTTTATGATATTGCCTTTGGTGAGATTGTGACCATGACAATTTCTGAGCATTTCTTTCATACAGAGCCAGGCATCAGTTAGAGTTTCGTTTTCATGTTGGGAAAAAGCCCGGATCTCTTCGAGGAGTCGATCGAATAAGTCTGGGGGAAAGAATCGGCTAATAAAAGAGGTTCTAAGTTCATCCTATGTTTCAATGGTTCCCTCGTTGAGTTCATCCAACCAAGTTTTTGCTTCACCCGTGAGTGATAGGGGAAACATCATTAGGCGGACGGCTTCATTTTTGGTGTCTTTGTATTTAAACATGTCACATATTCTGAGAAATTCGTAAATGTGTTTGTGTGGATCAATTTAATTCTACCATCAAATTGGTTTCCTTTGACAAGAGTCAAATGGTTACCTTTAATGGCGAATTCGTTTGCGGTTTCAGGAATGGTGATTGCGAAACTAGGAGTCGGAGCGACAACACGGTCAGCAGCCCACATGGGTTCATCATCTATGGGGTTGTAATTTTTAACGATGTTTATAAAGTGACTGAAATAATTGATATCAAGAATGGGTAGGTAGATAACTCTTTGTTGTTTGAGTCGTTCATCCCTTCGTTCGAATGGAACTCTCCTGTTTCGTCGACGAAGTCTACGATTCAAGGTTCGTTCAGGTTCAGATAATGGTTCGACAAGTTCGGAGTTGGAAGCACGTGTATGCATCCAAGGTTAACTGTTGGATAACGTTTTTAGGAAAAAAAGTTGACTGCAGAAAGTGCAGTGCACTTTCTGCAACGGAAATTATAGAAAATGGGCAAATTGATTTTTTAGAAAAAGTGATTAATTTTTTTTTAATTACTAAGAATTGATTATAGAACAGTTTAAAATCCCCGGCAGCGGCGCCAAAAACTTTGATGTGTTTCGAAAGTTTTAAATTTATAAGACTAGAATTACCGATTATTAGATGGAAACACGCGGGTAAAGTATAACCCATGTATGTAGTATAATATTTCAGGTAAGACCAAGTCGTCCACATGGATTTGATTATGTTCGTAACTTCATATAATCACAAGTTTTAAGACAAACTTTAACAACTTTTTCAAATAAGATATGATTTATGATGGATGCAATAATAAAGGAGAATTACTACTCGGATAGTTTCATATAATTCATAAGCAATGGTAATTATTACGATCTTCGATTTTAGGACTTAACTTATAAAAGGGTTTTTTCATCAAAAAACGTTTTCACAAATTAACTTGTTTTAACTTAAGACTTATATTAGTAAACTTAATTAGATGTGTCACGCAAATAATCAAGTTACTATTATATCAAATCTATTTTGTTTATCAAATAACGTAAGCGGATTTCTCCAACCAAAAGATAAAGATCACAGACAAATCTTTAAAACTATATAGTACACAACGGGCCTTTTGACCTATACCATTATGCGTATACGATCAAAGTTGATGAGCAAAGTTGATAAGATAAGACACGATAGGATTTCAACATAAGCTTAAGATTAACAAGATCACAAGAATACTAAATGCTTATATTAACATCATCGAGTAGTCATAAGAGGTTTAGCCTCTCATGGCTACGGAGTTCATAATGACAAAGTTAAATAGATAGATAAGAAACATACGAGATTTAGATAGGAAATGGATTAAAATACGACCCGTTATAAGTATCGAATCTTACTAAACCGTATTATACTAAATGTTATAAACCGTCTTCGTCTTCGCTGGAATTTCGTGGTTAAAATTTAGGGATTGATGAAGAGATTTGAGAGAGAATTGTTTTTGAAGTGTGTATGAAAATGAGAGAAAGTCCTCTCTATTTATAGGCTAGTCGAGGCCTGAAGTGCGGCGCACAAAGATATAAGTCCAGCGTACTTCAGCCTAGGTTGGTTAAATCTTCATTAATGCATAGAACAAGTGCGGTGCACTTCCAGGAAAAACCGGCGCACTTCGAGTATTAACTGACTTCATTTATTTTGTTGATAAGTACGGCGTACATAGATATAAGTGTGGCGCACTTCTTCATAAGAAGTGAATGTTTGTGAGAGAGGTTGTGTTTGTTTGATATAAGAGATCAATCCAATGGTTGAGAAGAGAGTGAGGGAGTTTGGATTGATGAGGTGGCTTGATCAAGGGTAGAAGAGAAAGTGTGTTTGTTGTGTTTGTTTGTGAAGCAATCAAAGGGTTGAGAAGAGAGTGTGAGAAATTGGATTGGTGACATGGCTAGATCAAGGGTTAAGATGAGAGTATGTGTAATTTGAATTTATTATGGAAGAAGGTAAATAGTAAATATGTGGCGAAGAATGTTTTTAAAAGATATGGGATATATTGTTTGGAATGTGGGAAACATAGAAGTACAACGAGTACAAGGATAGTACATTGTGTAAGGAAATGTGAGTTGGCATATGGATGATAAGATTTGAGGTTTATTTGGTAAAGGTTTGTGTGTATGAAGGTTTGAAGATGAAGATGAAGATAAGAATGAAATCAAAGGATTGCTTTTGGTTAATAATCACATTGCCAATAAGAGAGGAAAGAGAGTGCATATGTGATTATGGGATTGTTTAGGAAGAAAATGTTTGGAGTGTGTGTGGAAGAGATGAAATCACTTGTTGGGTAAGAAGGATAAACAAGTGATTAGGAAGAATGGGTATAAGGATTGTGTAGAAGGAGTGTAGACTTGTACATGTGAGGAATATATGTGAGTTTGTAAAACATTTATATCGGTAAAGAAGTAAGAAAAGTCACAATATAATTAACTTCCAAATACCACAAACTTAATTTGTCAATTAGACTTTAATCCATGATAATCAATAGTAGATTTGATCTTTAATCATCTTGATGCAAACAAGCTAAGTGCTTTGCATCTTAAGTAAAGCATATCCAATAACAGGAAAGGATGCGTTTACGCAAAGTGACATTTGACTTAGTTTGACCAATAAGGGAGTAAAACCCGTTATGTGATTAGGAACAACGTAAATTCGGATTAAGGTCAAATAATTACTTTTGCTTATTGGTATTTTGAAAACATGATCATACTAGGTTTAGAAAGAAGTCTCAGCCTTGGCTAGAGGCGTTTGATAAAAGATTTGAGTTGGCGTTTTATAGAAAAATGAGAGGATTCTTTTTGCTCCTCTCTAAGTCTAAACCTCACTTGGAGTGTTCCCAAATGCTCAAATATCATGTACATACCTTTATTGAAATTTCCACATGTGTCGGGTAAGTGGAAAGCTGATAATTGCTAAATCCGCAAAACGGATTTTGCGTGTGGCACGCTGGCCACATGTTGGCGCTTGCCCAGCGCGCCAGATGGCGAAATCCAGTTTTGCGGATTTAAGCTACCATTTGTGATTTTACGTTTTGCGAATGTTTATTTGTCATCGTTAAAACATAAAGGAGATCCTAGTCAATGTTGCACCAACAGAATCGTATGTCACTAAGATCCAAGGGTTAAAGAAAAAGTATTTTTGTGTTTTTATATTTTATGAAAGCAAGTAAAAAATCTCGGGTTTTGAAGAGGGTTTTGATTAAACTAATAACTACTCCTAAATGCAAGGAATGTAAATTGATAGGAAACTTGTATAGGTAAACAAACGTGCTCACTTAATCATGCACTACTTCCTAGTTGCTCTCTCTAACTTATTGCCCGTCACCCTCGTTAGTGTAATGTGTAAGTATTCCTTTAATTCAACAGCGAGTTGGTCAAGCTCGCATTCTACGTGACAACCTAGTCGGTGTTACAGTCAAACACGCTTCCTCCTAATAGTAAATCACGCGCAATAAATACTTAAGAATGAATCTACCTAAACTCAATTAGTTATGAGGAACTAATTATAGGTTTCATCTAACATAATCACGTTTCTCTAGACGTCAATGCTAATGCAATATCTTATAGCTAGTTTTCTAGAGCCTTACGTGCTCACTACTAACAATAAGCAATAATATTAAAGATAACAACAAGGTTTCATGCAATCATAAGCAAACATTAATTAATTTAGCCTAGCGTGTTAATAGAAAGCAAAGAACAACATAAAATCAAACAACACATAGACATATTGAATGATTAAATGGATGGATAGACTTCACTTTAATTAAACATGTGAGTATGTGAGTATAAGAGGGTTAGAAAACCCTAAAAATCATCCAAAGTGACTGCACTAAAATTTCTCTCAAGTTTCCACACGAATTATGAGAACAAAGGGGTTGTATTTATAGATTTTGGGCTCTGACGGCGTCACTAGGGCTTTGTAATGCCGTCAGCCCGTCGAATCTTCTAAGGGTTTCTTCTGTCGGCTAACTGTGACGTCGTCGCTACGTATTGTGACGGCGTCAACCACTTCTTGTGACACCGTCTCCGCGCACTGAAAAGTCACACTTTGCGTCCAAAAATCCACTTTCTAACCACATTTGGTAAAGGCGCCAGAATGGGAGTCGCAACATGAAAAGTTGTGTTTTTGTTCAGTTTCTTCCCGAATCGAGCCCAAGTCACGTGCTTTTCTTCCAAGTGCTTCCAAAATGCTAATTACACAAAGAAAAGATTTAGTGCAATAATAAAGCGTATTTGCATGATTTTGAGGGTTAAATGACCCCAAAAAATTATATAACATGACACCTCATCAAATACCCATACACTTGAGATTTGCTTGTCATCAAGCAAATAAGCTTTTCTACCTAGTAGCAAAGTCGGGGACATTTAACCTATTAAATAAAGATAATTTATGGCACAACCGGATCAACCTTGTAATTAAAAGCACAAAAATCATATACTAGCACCTCACATAAGTGTTTTGATTCTCTCTTTCTCTCAGGTGTATAATGAATTATAACAATATAGAAAACGGTAAAATAAACACTCACTACCTATCATAGCATATAGATTACCATAAGCTTGATAAATGATCAAAACCTCCACCGCTTTGGCATAAGCACCTAGATATTACTATCAAAGAGGTTTTTTAAAGGGTTGTAATGTTAGGTGCAGGGTAAAGAAAAACAAAGTTAGGGATAATGGGGGATATTTTATTGGTGGCAAGTTAATCATTCACAAGACTACATGCAATAAGGCGTTGCTAAGCCAAGACTCGAAAAAAAAACTCTAATAATCGTACACAACTCTACATCAAACTATTTCTTCTTTTTTCTTGACTCTTGCTTGACATAAACATAAGCAGGATGGCAATCCGTATATTCTATCATATTTTTTTGCTTTTTTATTTTTTTATATATATTTTTTTATTTTTTCTTTTTCTCTTTTTTTTATATACACTTTTGTCTTGCCATTTGCTAAAAATAAAATAATATACATGACTCGGGATTCATATTGACATCCCACACTTGAATTTTTAAGAACTCAATAATAAACTAACTAATGACCCAAATTAGAAGGGTCAACAAACATGGAGTACATTAAGCACATATGGGGGCAATAACTTGACTTTCTTTACATTTCTTCATAAAATAAAAACTACAATGAGTCTCAATCGGCCCAAAACTGTGAAATGACTCGACTTAGCAACCGTGTAATCAAGCAAACAATTAAATAGGGTTAAACAATTGTGATAACAATAATGTGCTAAAAATGAGTACATGCAAGGGGGGATAAGGCGATTTAGGTGTAACATTTTAGTGGGGTGTAAACAATGCTCCTCATTAATAATCTCGAATCCACCAGAAAATTACGAGAATCGTGAAAAGATAGGCTCAAAGGGGTGTGCTAGGGGTATCTTGAACTAAAAATGAGTGCATAGCAAGGGTATGGGGGTAGTTATATGACCAATGATATCATCATAACTATAAAAAAATGCATGCTAAAAACAAGGGTTATCCTAATGCCTCTTATCACTTAGTAAATCTTAATCACACGAATGCAGTCTTAGGATGCATCACTAAAGCAAGTTCTAGAATCTAATGTACTACCGGTACACTCTCATAAGCACTAAAGATGAATGCTTTTATTCCTAAAGATCTAGGGGTGAACCTTACATTTTGGGGGTGAAATTTTTGAGTGGTAGGGTTTTTGTACTAGTCATATAACTCATATCCATGAGACGCTTCTAATACTACAGTTTCACCGATATATGGCATAAATATTTTCTAAATTTGGGCTAAATTTATCGTCCTAAACTATGTTTCGGTATATTACACATCTTTTTAATGACAAAGAAAAATGAAATTCAAATGAAAGAATAGTTTCTAAGCCTTTTATTAACCCCCTACACTTAAGTTGAACATTGTCCCCAATGTTCTAAAAGTTCCCAAAAAACGAATAAAGGGAAAATAAATAAAAGACGAGAGAAACTAATACTCCCTTGGTTTGCTTAATATCAGAAAATAAACGAGATTATCCGGCTAAATCTTCATCCAAGAATCGTCCTAGTGAAATACAAAGAGCTTCTGGACTCTCCTTATCTAATATAACCTGAAAATCAAAGACAAAAACAACTATACCCAACGTAAAATCGACGGTAGATAATATAGAGCCCAATGTAATCTGATACAAAATCAATATATCATACAAAATACTACACTAGAGAGTTTTAGAGAGAGAGTAGAGAGAGAGGGTTGACATTAGAGAGGAGGGGAGGAGGAGAGAAAGAAAGAAATACTAGATTAGAGAGAGAAACATCAACCACCTTAATTCCTTTCCTAAGCCCTTCTTTTATAGTAAGGAAGGAGGGACTTGGAAGCAATTAAGGTATAGTACTTATTACATAGTAGTCCTTTCCTATTTGCACTACTTAATCCCTATTCTATTAATCTTTGATAAATGGCCATGTAATAAACACTTTTCTGTGTTTCTAACCCCTAAGGGGTAATTACATAGGCCTTACAAAAGTAAATGGATTAACAGTCTTGGGTCTTCCTCCAACATACTCCTCTAGCCTCCTGAGCTACTCTCTGCGCTTGAGTGTCTTGTCATTCTTGTCAACCATCTCGTTTGATTTCTCGACATCCATGTCTGTCCAGTCTCTTCCTTTCAAACGTTTGTTACCGGTGCCCAGCTTGTTCCTTTTCACCATATCAATCAGATTCTCCCGAATCTTTTCAATTGTACCATCACAGAACTTCTTCACTTCTGTTGGGAATTATATTTGAGTTGATAAAACAAAACATATAAAAGATGAAGGACTTAAAAGGCAAAGGAGAAATTCTTCAAAAGATGGAAGATTTTGAAGATTCCGAAGATAAACTTAAATGATTAAAAGATTTATTAATATCTTTATTTGTTCTTATCCTTTGTAAACCTAATATCTCTACTATATAAAGAGATATAGGTCGTATAGTTTTCTGTGTGTCAAATATGTAAACACTAGAAAAGTATGTGTGTGTCTAGGCGTCAAGTCCTCTAAGTGGACGCCTAAAATTTGTATGTTTCAGCCTTAAGGATCTTTGATTACTTGTTATAGTTTAGATAACACGTTCTAGAATTGATCATCTAGAATTGGGGCTGTTGGGAACGTTTGGTTATTAATGAAGAAACACCTTGTTGAATATCATTGTTCTTATGGTAATTCCGCTATACATATTATATGTTCAATGTTATTGTTAATCCTAGATATAAAACAATCTAAGCTTATAACGATTCTTTAGACTTCCACAATTGGTATCAAAGCCATGGGGCTCTTGATCTAGGATCACAAGGTTTGTTTTAAAGTCGTGTTCTTGATGAAAAGGAAGTAACGAATATCTGTTTGGTGTATTGGTGATTTTGGTGAAGTTAGGGTTTTTGCGACACTTTAAAGCGTCGTCTTTATACTTAAAAAAAGGCGACTATGATTATTTTTGTTTGAAGTCGAGTTTGGTGAATATTAGGGTTTATAGAGTCATGTTTATAGGAACATGAAGATTTATGGTTCGAATTTCCTGTTTTGAATTTGGTTATATTCGATACAGCAGAAGGTTAGATGAGATTGATTATGATTGCAAAACGTTTTAAAGTTTTGATTGTTGATCGTGGACAAGTTAATACTGCCAACAGGTTTGGATTCGTTAGTACTGCTCATCATTCTTTAATACTGTCAGTTTATGATTAATACTGCTTCAAGGAATTTTTGTACTACTCCATATATAGTTAGTACTGCTCGACATGTGTTTATATTGTTGGCTATGGATGTTTGTACTGCTAGCATATAGCAGTAAATACTACTAGGCTTCTTTTGAAATTAATATTGCTTGGACAGTTTATACTACTAGTGTATTTGGTTATTAGTATTGCTCTGTGTTTTTAGTACTGCTAGCATTGGATTAACATGAAATTTACTACTGCTAGCTTTGTGTTAATACTGCTAGTAGTAATTCGAGGTATTAATGATGCTTGGGCACAAAGGGTTTGTTCACAATATCAAGTATTGGATGTTAGTAATGCTTGGTTTAAGGGGAAGAGTTAATACTGGTGGTTAGAAAGTTTATACTGTTAGTTGTGTATTAGTACTGCTTGATAGTACTGCCAGTTTAACCCGATATCGGACAACACACGCAGAAGGATCTCGGACAGAACTAATAGTTTTTTAAGGTTATTTGTTTTTTATTCTACTGTTTGGTTCTTGGTTGTTTTAAATGTTCTTAAAGGTTTAAAAAGGCTCGTATTTTTAGATTTATTGGAAGAATTGGTTACGAAGAAGGTTATTTATCACCTATTTGAAGTTGAAGTGGAGTTTCACAGGTTTGTGTTCTTATCAAATCTCAAATGGCTTACAACATTTGGAGGTAACTTGTTCGTGCTTAGAAACGATGTGACAAAGACTTGACGAATCTAGCAAAGGTGTGCGATTTCTCTTATGGTGCTCAATGCGTACATTTGCTATCACTTTGGTTATGTGTCTCATAGAAGATGAGGATTTTGTCAAGAGGTTGCGATCTACTTATACTTTGGTCTTGGTATGAGTTTGACGTCACGTAGATAGTACAAGATATAAGACACAAGTTTGGGTTATTCTACTTCAGCAACAAGTTCGTTATACTTAGTTTTCTTCATCAGTGATCATTACATAGAGCCTACAGAATTGAAGATTCAAGAAATGGTTAACATATAGGTTTCTGGGGAAGCATATTGTTAAAATGTTTTGTTGATAAAATATAATGCCTAAAAACATTACTAATATTTTTCACATCTTTACGTTTTGATAATCACAAAATA
>BQNB010034696.1:0-51416 GCA_026074375.1 Tanacetum coccineum
AAAAAATAAAAAATAATAATGTCTCGCAACTACGCGAAAAAAATTAACGACCCGCAGCAACGCGCGGGTAATCACGCTTGTTTTAACTATATACTGTTGGAAATATTGAGTTTGGAAGTTTATTATTCACAAAGCATGAGGTACAACTAGTTGTTCCATCAACTGATTGTACATGGCATACAACATAAGGTACTAGATTATGAAGCATCTAATGCCACTTGTGGTTGACTTGGTAAAAGGAAACTGGTGTATAACTGCTTCCACTCTTCCTTGGCTTTAGGATGAAGTTTAGCACCTCATCTAAACTACCAGTTCTTTATTAGCTGTCATTAGCAATTATCATTAATTGTGATTGCCTTGATTGACATTAGCATTTATGTATTATTAATTGTGATTGTCATTTTCCTTGTATAGTCTTATGGCTCATCTATATATAAAGATTGCTACTGATGAATAGGGGGATATGAGGAATAATCAATTCTAATATGGTATCACAGCCTCCCAAAAAGATCCTCTCATAAACCCTAAATATACTTCCATCTAGTGCTATTAATAATGAAATCCCATTTACTAAGCTTTACAATAAACCACCAACCTATGATCACTTACGTGTGTTTGGCTGTCTTTGCTTTCCTCACATTTTCTTTGATCACACGTGCGACACCAACACTCACCATATGGTCACACGTGCGAAAGCCGGAATATCTAAACCTCTTGAACGTATGAATTGTCATATCACCACTACCTCACCAATTCCTCGCTCTCACATACATGCTCTTCGTGACCCTCATTGGAATAAGGCTATGGTAGATGAATATAATGCTTTGATTTCTAACGGAACGTGGGTCCTTGTGCCTCGTCCAACTAATGTAAATGTTGTTCGTTCTATGTGGCTTTTCAGGCATAAGTATAATGCGGACGGTTCTTTAAGTAGGTATAAAGCTCGGTTGGTTGCGAATGGTCGTAGTCAACAGCAGGGTATTGATTGTGATGAGACTTTTAGTCCGGTTGTCAAACCGGCTACGATTCGTACTGTCTTAAGTCTTGCTGTATCCCGTGATTGGCCCATTCATCAGCTCGATGTGAAGAATGCTTTTCTTCATGGCCAGTTATCTGAGACAGTCTATATGCATCAGCCACCTGGTTTTGTGGATACTACTCACCCTGATTATGTTTGTCATCTCCAGCGTTCGTTGTATGGGCTTAAGCAAGCCCCCAGAGCATGGTTTCAGCGGTTCACTAGCTTCATTACACGTGTCGGTTTTCAGCACAGCAAAACTGACGCGTCCCTATTTGTATTTCATCGCGGTTCCGACATTGCTTATCTTCTATTATATGTGGATGACATTGTTCTTACGGCCTCTTCTACAGCATTATTACAGCGTATCATTACAGTGCTTCACGGTGAGTTTGCCATGACTGATCTTGGATCTCTTAACTATTTTCTTGGTATATCTGCACAGCGGTCGTCTTCGGGTTTGTTTTTGTCTCAGTCTAAGTTTGCAGAGGAAATTCTTGAGCGAGCACACATGCAACATTGCAACCCCTGTAGAACTCCTGTTGACACTGAGTCCAAGCTTGGTTCTGATGGTGACCCTGTTAGTGATCCTACCTTATACCGCAGTCTTGCAGGTGCTCTTCAGTACCTGACTTTCACACGCCCTGACATCTCCTATGCCGTGCAACAGGTGTGTCTTTATATGCATGACCCCCGTGCTCCACACTTTACTGCTTTGAAGCGTATTTTGCGCTATGTTCGTGGTACTCTTACCTTTGGTCTTCAGATTCATGCTTCTACTACCGCTCAGCTTACTGCTTATACTGATGCTGATTGGGCTGGATGCCCTGTTACTCGTCGTTCCACTTCGGGTTATTGTGTGTTCCTTGGTGATAACCTGTTGTCCTGGTCTGCAAAGCGACAGGTTACCTTATCTAGATCTAGTGCTGAGGCCGAGTATCGCGGTGTTGCTAATGTTGTTGCTGAGACTGCGTGGATACGAAATTTGCTATTAGAGCTGCATGCCCCTCTTACCACAGCTACTCTCGTCTACTGTGATAATGTTAGTGCTGTGTATTTAACCACTAACCCTGTTCAGCATCAGCGTACTAAACACATCGAGATTGATATTCATTTTGTCCGAGACTATGTTGCCTCCGGTCAGGTTCGTGTTCTACATATACCATCCCGGTTCTAGTATGCAGATATCTTCACCAAAGGGCTTCCGAGTGCTTTGTTTTGTGATTTTCGTTCCAGTTTGAACGTCCGCAGATCTCCCGTTCTTACTGCGGGGGAGTATTAGCTGTCATTAGCAATTATCATTAATTGTGATTGCCTTGATTGACATTAGCATTTATGTATCATTAATTGTGATTGTCATTTTCCTTGTATAGTCTCATGGCTCATCTATATATAAAGAGGGCTACTGATGAATAGGGAGATATGAAGAATAATCAATTCTAATAGTTACAAACAAAGAGTACAAGGATACTAATCCTGTGATGAGAACAAACCTTCAAGAGGAGATCGTCGAGCGGCTCTCTGGAGGAATCCGTGAAGAATTTTATAGATGAATCTGCAAAAAGGCATGCTGAAGCCGAAGAAATGTTAAAAAGGTTCAATGCCGAAACTGAAAGGGCAATGAAGAATCAAGCTGCATTCATAAAGAACCTAGAAAATCAGGTTCATCAAATCTCCCGAGTGATTGAGGTAGATTTGATGAAGCCTCTACCAGCAATCCTAGTAAACTGCAGGTTAATGCCATCAACAACAAGTTCAGTGAGGCTCAACGCGTACCGACTACTAGTCTTTCTAATGATACTAACAATTCATCTTCTAGTTGTCTATCTTTTGTTGAACAATCTTATCATGTTGTAGGAAAGAAGAAGCGAACTACATGTGACCTTCCTATGGCAAAATCGTATGTCGAACCATACGTACCACCAATTCATTTTTCGTAAAGGAAGATCCATGGTGACGAGGAGTACCGAAGGAAGGTGAGCTTGGAAAGTGTCAACAAGGCTAAGATCTACAAATCGATTGTTGAAGCCTTACAAAATGAACTTAAATGCCTTCAAGTACTTAGAGACGCTATCACAAGCAAATTAAAGATTCAAGAGGTAAAGAGTGCAACATTGAACAAGAGAATCACAACAACGCTCCTTGACGGGCTACCACCAAAGCGAGAAGATCCAAGAAGTTTATATATTCTCTGATCTATTTATAATATTAAGTAAATAAATGCCTTGATTGAATTAGGATCTAGTATTAATGTGATGTCATTAACAATGTTTAAAAGCCAGGTTTAAAAGAACTCAAAACGACTAAAATTGAAATAGAACTAGGTAACAATTGTTTAATGAAGCCACTCGAAATAGCTTAGAATGTCTTAGTTGAGGTAGAATGGTTCATTTTTCGGTAGACATTTTTTGTAGTCAATATTAAAGAAACCCCTAAGCTACTGATCTTAATAGGATGTCCTTTTCTTGCCACTGCACGTGCCCGAATAAACTTTCATGATAAAATTATGTCCATAGAGAGGTAGGAGATGAGAAAACCATGGTTAATATGGACAAATTCAAAAAGGGTAGTGATAAACATGATGCATCAGTTTTTGCCATTGAAACTTTTGATACACGTTGTTGTGTTAGGGTGTAGGATAAACATAAAGTGGAGAATGCACTACTACATAATAACATAGGAGCCCCCTTGATAAGCCCGTTTTTGTGAAAAACCCTCTAAAGGGTTTTTGCTCTGTTAGACCATGTTTCATCAAGAACCGCTTCTATGATTAAAACTCTTAGAGCC
Organism: Tanacetum coccineum; assembly: GCA_026074375.1. Lineage (NCBI taxonomy): Eukaryota > Viridiplantae > Streptophyta > Magnoliopsida > Asterales > Asteraceae > Tanacetum > Tanacetum coccineum. The sequence continues at coordinate 3,806 of BQNB010034696.1, forward strand.
ATGTCTCTTGCTACAAAACCGGGCTCTATTCTTACTATAGAGCCATGTTTAACACCGGGCTTAATGTTTGAAACCTTAGAGCCCTATTTCCTTATACAAAACCCTGCTCTAATTATACACATTTTGGGCGGACTTCTTATCTTTCTCAAAATTTTCGGCGCTCTATTAACTTTGCTCAAAATTTCACTACAGAATGAGATCTCACATATCCCCCATACCACCTCCCCACCACACTACCGCCATTGTACATGGTAAGTCATGCTCTTCTCCTCCTAAAATCCATGTCTTTAAAAGCGATCTCCTCCAAATCCTTATTAAGTATCAATTTTGTAGGTTATGTTTCGAATTTCATCTAGCTGTAGAAAGTCGAGAGTATGTAAATGTTCAATCTCTTTATTTGCACTTTTTTTGTTAATCTGATATTGTTTAAAACATTAGGCATTAACTGTTTGTTATTGAACATTGGATCTTTGGTACCTACATAGAACTATTATTGATATAAAACAATAGGCTTTTTTTTTTTTTAATCTTGGTCTTACTTGTTTTTCATATGAGATGAAAAAAGTTTGAATCTTGTTGTTTGTTAGCTGTTTAATTGGGTTGTGCTTAAAATGCGTAAATACAGTCTTTCTTAATATGTAATGGGGTTTAGATTTTAGGGGCGTATATGTCTAATTTTTCTTTTTAAGTGCTGAATTTTGTTAACGTATTGGATATTGTACAAACATAGTTTTCATTAATTTATGATTTGGAGTAAAATGTTCTGCACCATAAGTGTTTCATTTATACATTGAACTCTGCCTTTTAAAATAGTTCTAATGTTGACTTTAAAAAAAAAGTTCTAATGTTTCATTGCCATTCTAATAAATTTATACTGTAGTTCAATCATTATGAACTAAAAAGGCATCACCATTGTTTAAGACTTTAAGGGTTGTTTGTATTCGTAAACTTCTGGAAATAAAGGGTGTTTGGATTGGCTTGCGTTAACTGCTTTAAAGGTGTGTGGTCATGTTATTGCTGCAGCACAAAGTGGTGTAATGTTCAAATCTAAAATTTTTCCAAAATACGTTTGAAAGAGGCTTTGAAAAAACTGTACCATTCTTCTAAACTTTATGTGTTTGCATTCTTAGGATAGTAACACATTTTACCAAGAGAGAGCATAAGGGTCAAAAAATTAAGCCCTTATAGACAATACAGTATGCTGACAACAGATATGTATATTATACGACTTGGACGTATTTGACAATTTTCTTAGGTTACGTCAATTCTCTTCGCCCTTGTGTTTGTACCATTAACATTCAAAAGGAAACTCTAAACTTTATTTTGACCCATGTAAAATGTAAACCAACCCTGTCCGTATGTATATTTATATGTATTAGTATAAGGTATATATTGTGCCTCTTTGTTACATGAAAACGCAGGATAAGTTGCACGTACTTAGTACATGTGATTTATACATGGTTTACACCTTTTCGCGTTTGGCATGTACTGGCTATACGTGTATTGTGTGTATGATGCCCCGTCAAGAATTAGGTACCATCTCCGAAACATATGATGCACCTCATGGATGAATAATAAGAACATAAGCAAATATATACCAGAGAAGTATTATACTTGTCCAAATTTAAAGGTAATTAGTGCAACAATCTTATGAGGTTTTCAAAATAAAGGTTGTGCCTAAGATTCAAGTGTTACTTTATAGTATAAATATGACCAATAATATGTTGCAAATTTTATCTTACTGGTTAAAAACCTAAGATAGTACGTACTATACAAAACATCTGTGGAATAATAACTTAAAAGGACTTAAATTTCATAAGTAAATGCAGAATAACTGCTCCATTATCTTGTGCCTTCAACTTTCTAGATGATTCCGCCCACAATTGCAGGGTGCCTTGTGCATGTGCAACTCTTTTTGCTGCAAAACGATGAGAAACTATGGCGTCATTTATATGTTGAAGGCGTGACTTAATTTGGGGACATTATAAAACAAGGATGCTGATGTTGTTACCAATTTGGTGCCATTTTTATGTTTGAAGCGCAAAAGAATGGTATTGTTAGAATGGCTGGCGGGCCGGTATGACTATGCTTGTCTTTTTCAAGGATGCTGATGTTGTTACCAAGTTGTCTTTTTCTTAAAGGTTGTTTGGGTCAGTTAGTTGCTGCAACAAAGTGGTGTAAGTGTTCAGAATCTAAAATTTATCAAATACTTGAAAGAGTCTTTGAAAAAACAGTTACATTCTTATCTTTATGTATTTGTCATTTAGTATGAGAAACACATTTTACCCATGAGATTAACTTGTCACTATTGATCTTTTGTATTTGTCATTTAGTTTCTAAATTAACTTGTCACTATTGATCTTTTGAATCCAGCCTCAACCGGAGAAAGTTTACTCATCTTATCTTGAACTGGAGCTAAGTGATGTTGAACCCTGTATTTCTGGTCCGAAACGGTATGTTATGTTGCAATCTTATTATATATCATACATTATTGTATAAGACTATAACATTATTTGTTTTTTACTTCTCTTTCTGAAAGTACTCTCTTTCTAACAGTCCACATGACCGTGTTCCAATAAAGGAAATGAAGACCGATTGGCATGCGTGCCTTGACAACAAAGTTGGATTTAAGGTCAAATTAGATCAATGTTCTTTTCTTGCATTTTATCTTCATTGTTACTGATGTTTTTTAGTTGACGTGAAACATTAATCCATAAAAACACCTGCTAGTTTACACCTTTAATATTGATAGTGGAAACTGACATTTTTGTATTCTGAATATTGACTTAGAGCCAAGTTGTCTTGTTAGTCTGCTGCTCATTTTTAAAGTGTGTTTGTTTTAGTTTGTGCAGGTGGTTAATGTGGTATATTGCTAGTTATTAGTGTTGTTTGGAGCTTGTACTTGGAAGGGTAAAGTCAAGATTTACTATGTACATATGTCATGTGGCGTGATTCTCAGTTCTAAAGGCAGATTGGAGACGACATCAACTTCATTAAACCCCGTATGTTTTTGTCAAATTATTCAAAGGCAGTTACGATAACGAGACTTAGAGTGACGTCTATGGTGTATGTTTTACTTTCATTTCAGTTCAAGTAGTTGATAAAGCTGTCCTATATCTTTTTAGATGTGTTGTTTGCAAGAGTAGTCATACAGTAGGCAAAAGCAATGCGTCAACAAACCCGTTGTAAACTTGTAATGTCAATGGATCTTCCTTATTTGAATTAATACTATGGTCATTTCGAAAAAGAAGAGCATCAAATGTTCTCACAAAAAGTTTTTTTTTTGTTTTTTATATTCACATAGAGCCATGTTTTTAAGTGAAAAACCGGGCTCTATAACCACAAATAGAGCCCGTTTTGAAAACAGGGCTCTATATCATTTCGAATAGAGTCCCCTCCCCTTTAAGCCCGTATGGACAAACCGGGCTCTATGATGATTTTCAACCGGGCTCTATGCCTTTTTTTGTAGTAGTGATGACATTTTCAAGATCGAAATAGATGTATTCTCATATGACTTACCAATTTGCACGAGATTTGTTGAGTTTAACTATCTCCTTTACACTGAAGAAGATGTATTTACATGCGAAATCAATGTACCTATGCCACTCGAGGAACATGAGTAAAAGTGGTTGTTAATTCCACAAGATGGAGAAACTTAGCCTACGGATGCTGAAGAAAAGGCGAATCGAGAGAGAATACCCGCAATGACGAAAGTTATGGATACAACGTATGCCCATCAAGGACAGATGGTTGTTGCCACCAAGGACAAGTGCCAAAATAATCAAGCAATCACAATCAACATGAGCATACAACGTATGCCCATCAAGGTTCATATGGCATATGAGATCTTTCAACTCGGCAAATGATACTATAAATGCTCATTATGACTATCTCCGGCAAGGTGATGAAGAATTGTTCGCTAAAAACAAGAAAGCCACATTCATGGAAAAGGAGGTAAAATGAATAAGTTTTATTGAATGGCTTGATTTGAGGTACGAGGACCGTAGTAAGATTAATAAGCTTACTATGGCGAAGCTATTCGAACAATGGTTAGAGTAAAGTAGTGATGAAGAATCCGATGAAGAAATGCTAGAAAATCGAATGGTATACTAAACAAATAATTCTTGTGATTCGGATAATGATGTAGATATGGAACCTCCGGATAAGTCATCTAAGGCTGCAACTTTTGCTAACTCAAGGAAACAAAGAATACGAGAGATGCTCGAAAATTACTTTTATCGCAATAATGATGTATACGAAGCGTTGGATTTAGATAATGATTACCTTGAAATGATGGAAGACCGCTTAGATCTAAATCCTCATGACGGATTTGGAAACACTTAAGAGGAGGAATATGAGAAAGGGAGGTGTAAATTGCGTGGAATACCTTACTCTGTACCAACACCTATGGCTGAAGAGAAATATTTGGTTACTAGATATAAGGTAGGACCGAATGCAAGATATATTTCTGTAGAGCTCTTGGATAGCACGGAATGGCCTACAACTGAAGAGAACATGTGCATGATGAGAGTTGGAATAATGTAGAAAATGGACGAGTATGGACTTGTCCAAGGAGCAACGTAGACAAGAAAGAGTCGCACTTAGAGACTCGTAAGTAAAACAAATTGTTGGTCGGGAGACGACCCGAATAGTTTGCATTTTTTTTTAACGGCAAAATTTATTAAAAACTAGCAAGAAGCTAGAAGAAAATATAAACTAAGAGAACTAGGATTTTTAATCCAAACATTCCAATCAATACTAGGAGATTTACATCGACTAGAACACCAAGAATATGACAACCGAGAAATCTCGCCAAAAAGGAGGTCCATGCGAGGAATAATATTCCCGAACAGAACTTGATTCCGATATTTCCATATAACCCACCACATCACGTAACAAACACCTTCAAAAACATCTTTAAGCGCCTTGGGAAACCTAAGATTTTTGAACCAGAGAAGCAATCACCATACGAATGAATGTTATGAATCTCCACTTCCCACCATCTAGCCACCTTACACATTAACTGACGAGCCATATCACAAGAGAAGAGGATATGCGCAGCTGATTCCACAGCAATGTAGCAGTTAGGACAAAGGATCGATGGAATATCAAGACCTCGAATGCAAACTATTTTAGGTGGACAATGCAAACTATTTTATTCCAAGTTGGGGATTAAGGTTATTGTTTTTAGGTGGACAAACAGACACCGACCTGGAAGGGTGACTTTATGTCAACAAGGATTGACTGGTTTAGTGGGTAAACTTGTATAAAATAATCAAAATTTAAAAGAATATACACAAAATAATCTTATTTGGACAAGAGTACATTTGATAACACATAATAGAAAGTAGGGTTTTTCTAACTTGTGTAATAGGGGCACAAGTTAAGAAGAGGTCCACAGTCTGCGTGTCACCATCTGAATGACCAGCCGTTATTGAGTGATCTTCATATCAGGCCTTACAGCTACTGACTAGCCACTAAGAAGATGACACGCATGCAGTAAACTTTCGTTAACTAGTGGCACAAGTTAGAAAAATCAGTATATTACATTTTTGAACAATCATCGGCCTTTTTTTTTTGAACGAAGTTGGATAGACCTGACTTAAATTAATAATGCATCACTGCAGACATAGATAATTTTTTTTAGCAAAACAAATATGGATAAGTGGATACACCCATAAAGAAATTAATCTATTGTCTCAATTATTCATACTATACTTACACTTTTTCAAGGAAATATTCCTAGTTTTCTACTATATTTTGGTTTCTTATTACTAAATTATACAAAAACCGAGGAGCCCGTTTCTGAAATTTAATGCACATCTGACCCGATCATTAATATTCGGGTGAATGAAATTTAATGCAATGGGTACTCACCCGGCCCATTAGTTAACTTCTCACCCGCCCCCCTTTTTTTTCCTCAAAAATTTTTTAAAACAAAATTTTGTGTTTTTTTTTTAAATATCATCTCGCACTGTTGGAGTCATCGGTCTGTTTTTTATGAATAAAACTTTAAGTTTCCTCAAACCCTGCGTTCCGCTAACCGTCCCGCAGCCCGCCCCGGTCGGACCCGGGTGCATTTAATGTTTTTTTTTTAATTTTAAATTTCTTTTTTTCGTTTGAATTAAATGCACTGGGTCGGACCGGGGGCCTTTATTTTTCCTCAAAAAATTTTTAAAACAAAATTTTTTGTTTTTTTTCGGAATACCATCTCGCACTGTTGGAGTCATCGGTCTGTTTTTATGAATAAAACTTTAAGTTTCCTCAAACCCCGCGTTCCGCTAACCGTCCCGCAGCCCGCCCCGGTCTGACCCGGGTGCATTTAATGTTTTTTTTTAATTTTAAATTTCTTTTTTCCGTTTGAATTAAATGCACCGGGTCAACCCGGGTGCATTTAATGTTTTTTTTTAAATTTTCATTTTTTTACCCGGGTGTATTTAATGTTTTTTTTTTAATTTAAATTTCTTTTTTTCTTTGAATTAAATGCACCGGGTTGACCCGCCCCGGTCTGACCCGGGTGCATTTAATGTTTTTTTTTTAATTTTCATTTTTTTTCTAAAACTAGGAACGCCACATTTAATGCACGGGTTGACCCGACCCGGGTGCATTTAATGATTTTTTTTATATAAAACTTTTTAAATTTTTTTAAAAAAAAAATTCTTCGAAATACCCTCTCAAACTGTTGGAGTCATCGGTCTTTTTTTTATGAATAAAACTTTAAGTTTCCTCAAACCCCGCGCTCCGCTAACTGTCCCGCAGCGGAGCGCGGGTATAAATACTTGTTTCATACATATATCATGTCTGGCTCATTAACAAATCTAAGAAAAAACTTGCCCAAATGATGGTCTGTCGTGTTAACAAAATTGTGCTTTTCAAAGTTACGGATAAAACAAATACATCGTACTCATCATAGTGGTTGTGACTTGTGAATTTAGTAGTTAACTAGTTATTAGAGTTTCACTTCAGTTACTTACATCCAAACAAATTTGCCACCTAAATAAACTATTCCAACTTTTCGATGGCAAACCAAGTTTAACGTAAATGTAAGTTTTAAACGTTTTGAGAGTTGTATTTACTGATATTCATTCCAAACAGAATCATATGGCAAGTAAATCGGACAAAGACAAAAGCCCGTCTAGCTCAGTCGGTAGAGCGCAAGGCTCTTAACCTTGTGGTCGTGGGTTCGAGCCCCACGGTGGGCGTTTTCTTTTCTTATCTATTTAAGACTTTACAATAGTTGCTTTTGAACAATGAACGCGATTGATTTTCTTTTTTAGATAACCATGGTTTTCGATTTTTAGCAGACTAATCTACGGGGTTCGAATCCATCATCACACAAACTCAAAGCAGGTAAATCTCGAAGGTTGGCGTGACCACTTCAATGTTATTTGCATATAGAAGAAACTGAATTTGAAATCTTATACTCCCTTAGTCCCATTTTGACTTTTTAAAGTCTTTATTTTTTTACCATAAATATTTTTTTTTGTTATATAATACTTGATGCAAAACATATGAATAGATTGGTTTTAAATGTATTTTTATTGGTATAATTTTCATCAAGGATTATATAACATAATAAAAATATTTATAGTCAAAGTTGAAAAATAAAGACTTCAAAAAGTCAAAATGGGACTAATAAATTGAGACGGAGGGAGTAATTTTTAAATTCATATATTCCTGGATAATCACGGAGATATCTTTTTAAGAATTAATTAAAAGGTTCTACTTGAGGGCAAGTAGAATTCAAGTGAGGGATATTTGTTGACACATAATTTGATAGTTTTCAGTATCAAATATCCCTCGAAATCGACCTGTTTATGTGCTAATAATACCCAAAAGGGTATATATTTTGTATTTTGGTGATTTACAGGTAAAAACAGGTAAAGAACGGAAAAAGGTGATAAATGGCCAAATTTAGTACCAATAATAATTTATTTAGAAGAAGTGCTAAAATATTATGGAGGGCTACTATATTTCCATAGGAAGGTATTTTGGAGCCATACGAGGAATAGTACCACTAATATATTATTTAGTAGGGGTACTATATTTTATATGATTAATGATATCGAGTTGAAAGCTTAGAATACATTACGGTATAATGTCTTACAGGAGTTACGACGTAATCGATTATTAATTACGATAATTTGGTGCTGACGAGGCTTTACGGCGTAACGTCCCGCAGGAGTTACGTCGTAAAATATTTACTATGGAAAAGATATTATGCTGACTAAGGGTTACGGCGTAACGTATGGATTTAATTACGTCGTAATATATTTTTTCACTACAAGATGGAAAGCCACATCAGGAGGTTTACGGCGTAACGCAGTCGGTGCGGTTACGCCGTAATGATGACTCATCACATGAACGAATATTGCATATTTTGTAGGAAATTTCATGAAGAAAAGTGCAACTACTAAAGAACTTTAGGGACCAAATGTGACAAGTTCTCAAACTTGTATTTTATTATAAATATTAGATGAATTGATGCATATTATTCATGTTCTAACGGGGTGAGTGAGCCGCCAAAAGAGCAAAGAAGGAAAAAGACGTTCGACTAGGGGATCGAGAGCATTAATTCAGCACTGTTTGTAATCATACTTCAATTTATTTTGGTCAATATAATTTAATTATTATTTTGATTGAGCAGATCATGCGGTTTAATTTATTGTTGCTATGTTATTAATTGTGCTTTATTATTTGTTCTTAGCATTTAATTATTTAATTATTTTTTGATTTATTAAGTTATGATCTCGTTGTTTTATCGCTTTCTTAATTATTTTATGTAGTGCACTTAAGTGATCCTTGTGCTCTGTATAAGTATTAAGTTGAGGTCAAGCTAATAGAAGGATCAATATTCATTGGTGATCGACCCATGACCCCTTAACGTTGATACCCAGATATGGAGTGCAAGCTAAGGAGACCACCTATTTAAGATTAAGCGTATCTCATAAGATAAGTGGCTATAAGATTGCGACCAGACATTGCACTAGAAATCATTGTAATTAATTGCGTTCATCCTTCCTAGTTGTTCACCACTATACTAATTCCCTTTTCGACAAGCAAGGCTTACCACCAAAACAACTCCACAATAATCTTAAATATTCAAACAAGCTTTCTTTCTTTAGGTAGAATAATAAAGTCAATTAGGCAATTAAAGACACAAACCGTTCTTTGGGTCGACACCCGTACTTACCAATCACTACACTATACACGATAGGGTACACTGCTCTTTAGTGCGTAGGAATAGTCGAGGTAGTTAGGGTTTTATGTTAGGAATACGAAAAGTATCGGTCACTTCCAATATAGTTAGTCGTAGCTCGTAGTATGACGAATGGTTAAGTTAGAAAGCTAACCGGGCTAAAGGCCCATGGAAAGCCTCTTAGTAGGCCCATGGCCGGCCACTATGGATTGTATAAAAGCCCTCTCCACACATGAAGAGGGTGTTGGTTGTTCATTTCTTACACACACTTAATCTAATATTCTCTTATTTGTTTCTCCCTCTAAGTGTTCATCCAACCACATCTTTCCCTCTCTAAAACTCTCAACTAAGTCCATACTATATGTGTTAAGATATTCTACAATTGGTATCAAGAGCCATAAGGTGTTTGTGAAGGTTTTGTGTGCGTTTGTTACCTTTGTTTTAGGCGTGTTCTTGGTTCGAACCTTTCAAAAGGTTTTCATCGTTTGAGGTTTAAAAACCATAAAGCTTGTAACTTTCTTCATTATGTATCTTAGTTTAGGCTAGAAGTACAAGAAAATCTTTGAAAAACCATCAAAAATTTCATCTTTTGAGTATTTTTGGTTAGAAAAGGAGTTTTGTACCAAGAATCTTGATTTCAAAATTTTCGTGTCAAAAACGTTAAAGTTTCTGTTTTTAAGGTTCTAATAGTCTTAGATAGGTAAGAAGTACAAGAAAAATCCGGTAAAAACGTCAAAAAGTGAGTCTTTTTAAGATTTTTTTCTTTTTGAGTTTCGAAGTGTATTGGGCGAATTATACGTAAGGGCGAAGTATGCGTATTTTTTGTTAAGGCGATTTATACATTCTCTCAAAGGCGAATTATACGTATCTCTGTCAAAGGAGATTTATACATAATTTTGTTAAGGCGAATTATACGTAACCATGTCAAAGGCGCTTTATACGTATTTCTTGTTAGGGCGATTTATACGTGTTTTTTATTAAGGCGACTTATACGAAGTTCAAAGGCGATTTATACGTGCTTTTCCTTAAGGCGATTTATACGTGAATCCCTTCAGGCGATTTATACGTGGTTTGCTAAGGGAGATTTATACATACCTTCCAAAGGCAATTTATACATAATTTACTTAGGAGAACTATACACTTTCATTAGGTGAATTATACGGTTGTTCTTTGATTTGTAAAATCCCGTGTAAACTTGATTTCCCGGTTTTACCAAGAATTGTAAAATCCTGTATATTCCAAAGACTCAACTTTATTAATCAAAACGTCACTTTAACACAACAACCTCTAATCACTGTACGATCATTTTATCTTATCACATTAAAATGGATTCAATTATTCCACTTGGACAAAAGAATACTCTTGCTGAGTATATGATACTCTCTGGTGCTGACAATCGTCTACATATGTTAGACAAGGACTTGTATGATTCTTAGAAAAGTCAAATGGAACTTTACATGCAAAATAGAGAGCATGGAAGAATGATACTTGAATCAGTTGAAAATGGTCCACTCATTTGGCCTACTGTTGAAGAGAATGGAGTGACCAGAACAAAGAAATATGCTGGATTATCTATTGCTGAGAAAATTTAAGCTGATTGTGATATGAAAGCTACCAATATCATTTTTCAAGGTCTACCAGCTGATATCTATTCACTTGTGAATCGTCACAGAGTTGCTAAAGATTTATGGGAGAGAGTTCAATTACCGATGCAAGATACCTCTTTGACTAAGCAGGAAATAGAATGTAAGCTATATGATGCATTTGATAAGTTCACTCACATCAAGGGGAAACACTTTACAAGTATTACTTGAGATTCACTCAGCTGATAAATGATATGAACATATACAACATGAAAATAGAGCAATTTCAAGTTAATACAAAGTTCTTAAACAGTCTTCCACCGGAATGGAGTAAGTTTGTGATTGATGTCAAACTCTTGAAGGATTTGCATACTACCAACTTTGATCAGCTTCATGCATATCTTAAACAACACGAACTCCATGCAAATGAAGTCCGTCTTCTGCGCGAACGCAATCAAGATCCACTTGCATTTGTAGCAAATCAGCAGTTGACACCACCTCACTTCAACACTTATCAGTCTTCATACAACAATCCTCAGATTCAACAACAGTTTTCACCATCTCAATATAGATCAATTCATTCCAATCAACATTACTCATCTTCTTATCCATCACAACCTCAATTCAATCATTCACCCGTTTCATCATCATATCTATATCAGTCTCAAATGAATCATCAACCCTTATTTGTTCCATAAATTGCTTATCAATCACCTCAAGTTTCTACACAACCATTGACTGAGTCACCTCTTGTGGACTCAGGTTTTGTTGTTCCTGTATTCTCTCCAGGAGATGATCCAATTGATTGTCTTAACAAGGCAATGGCTTTTCTCACAGCTGTAGCCTCCTCAAGATTCCCCTCAACTAACAATTAACTTAGAACTTCCTCTAATCCAAGAAATCAAGCCACTATTCAAGATGGCAGGGTCACAGTGCAACAAGTTTACGGGAGACAAGGTCAAAGTTATTCTGGTACTGGTTATAAGAGTAATGCTACTAGTATAACAACCCGCAATTTTCATCAATGTAAATATCCATCTATTAAGTTAGATTCAATGTACTATCTATCTATTATATATAAACCGCCTTTTTCAGGGAAAATTTTCGCTTTATTACATTACTTACATTACCAATATTTCAATATGCAACGCAACTTGCATAACTAAAGTTAACGAGCTCACGCAACCTACCTATGGCAATCCTATCTTCATATATGTCAAGAAAACATCGTAACATGTCAAGTCAATATTTTAATATCATTATTACAGTGTACATTACTCATATAATGTACCATTCGCAACATTATATCAAGACAGGCTTTAAACCATTATCGTTTATGCCTAAACCCTAATTTTTGGGTAATGTAACCATCCAAGATGAATGTACAAGTAATCAAAGCTCATGTACAATTAATATAACATGTCATTTGAAATATAAACTCCCTCCAAGTCAATGTACAAATCCTTAAAAGCACAATGTACAAGTCATTAAGCATGACATCCAAAATAGCCGTTATACTTCCATTTTCATTCTAGTTTCTTCACCACCACTTTTGTACAAGCTACTACACTCAATATACAATGTGTAAACCCTAATTATTCTATGAATAAGCTCTCCTACATATTTTTACACTCAAAACCCTAATTCGAAACCCAGAAACCCTAACCCGAGCAAAATACTAAACCATGACCCGTTTCTCAACAATTATCCATTCTTAACTTCAACCAACACTTAAATAAGTTGTAATACCTTAATTTACAACATTACCAATCATATACAATCATCATTTCATCATTTCATTTCAATTATGTACGAATTAAAGCCGAGAAACCCTAAATGTGCCCTAATGTGAACATTCGATCCGTTTTACTCATTTTTACCCATTCCAATCACAAACCATTAACTCAATTATGTTTTAAACTCATAATAAAATCTTTATATCATTAATCTATGCTTATACTATCAATGTACACGAATTAGAAGCTTGAAAACCCTAAAGAAACCATTTTGTGCCCTAATTCTAACCCGTGACATATTTTACTTGTTCTCGCCCATTTTAAAACCAAACCACCTATCAATTCTTGATTATAATCCTTAATACAAGTATTATGATCAGTAATCCATCATTATTGATCAAATATACTCGAAATGCAAGCACAAAAACTCAATCCAAGCCCTAAAGAAACCCGCGACCCTCAATCTTGCATTTTGACCCATTTTGAAGCTTTCTTTGCAACTAAGCACCTCATGACTCACCTCCTTACTTCCCATAGCAGATTATCAAGCTACTTAACCCATCACATGGTTAAAAAATTGGCCACATACCCTTCCTTTGTCCCTAAGTCTTGCCGTGGCTAAGATAACACCCAAAATAATTCCACCTTGCAATCCTATCACCTCTAGACCTCAAGACTCATCATGTAGCTTCTACACATCACCCTCTAGCTCTCATACATGTCCTAACCAGATCTCTAAATCTCCTTGGTCACCAAGACTCCATTTGACTATAAATAGGACCCTAAATCCTTCATTTTCATTCATCCCCCACTTTCTCCTCTATAACCCTTAATAGCAGCAATAATTTGCTCAAAGAAGTTCCTAAGAGGTTCTAAGAAGTCTCAAGATCAGAAAGGAAGCAAAATAAATCAAGAAACGAAGCCCCGGAGTCGTTATTCTAGGCGTACGAAGCTAAAAGTCCCAATTTCGACCCATTTCCAAGCTAAAAGCTCAAACCCAGGTTCTAGATGTTCCACTTCTGCTCCTACACTCTTATAATGTTCATATGATCCTAAATAAACTCTTGTTAAAGTTTCATAACTCAATTCATGCTCATTTTCCATTTTGATCCAAAACTGTACACCCGAAACCCTAATTTTACGTTTTTCTTAAAACTAAATGTTATAATGGTTAAATGTTGTTATAATCCATCCTAACATGCTTAATTAATGTTAATATAACCACTTTATTGATTATTGAAGGAATTTGATCTTAAAAACCCCGCGCGTTTACGTTTTGAAACCCTAATTCGACCCGTTTTGATTTCTAGCTTAACGAATCGTTATTTTAAACTTTTTTTATGTTAAACCTTCATATTTTAGCTTATATTAACAATCTATAACCTGCTAATATCAATTAGAAACTTAAAATAAGCTTGCATGGCATTTTGGACTTGTTTTGCAAAAATATTCCATGCAAAGGGTATATATCGTAACTTTCTGAAATTAATAACTAGAAGGGCTGAATATGTCATTTTATCAGTTTTTTAACTATAGAGATCTATTATGTCATTTTCCAAAGTACAAGGTTTACTTTGTATATCTTTTAAACTTGAAGGACCAAACTTGTAAAAGTGCAAACTCCAAGGGTATATTTTGCCATTTTTCATTCTCAAGGGTCTAAAATGTAAGATTTTGAAAAAGTATAAAAATGTATTCAAAACCTTACAAAACATAACTTTAATTAACGCTTGACGTGCTTAACATTTCCAAATATTGATCAAAACACTTAAAACCGATTATATCGTATCACAATACTAGGGAGCTTTATATTAAGGGGTTTCATCTTGGTATTACGTTCTGACTGAGTTGTTGGGTTTACAGTTTAAAGTGCCCTAGCTCTTCAAACGTTTACTGAATGACCTTTGAATTATGATGACCCGAACGGTGATACAATAATTCCAAACTCTCCAATCAAACTCATAACAATATTAAAACCAAAGTTCTAGAGTACAATCTTCCTAAGACTTGACATATTTACTCAGGTTACATGACGTGGCTGTTTACTATCATTTTGCTATATCAACCTTCCCTGTTAAGATTGTGATAAAGTCGTCAGCTTTCATTTTGGAATATTTATTACAACTACCTATCAGGTGAGATTCATAACCTCGCCTTTACTTATTTACATGTTTTATAAACCCGCGAGGGGGATACATGCTTGTTACAAACTCTTTTACATACTCGTTTATCTTATAACAATGTGATTACTTTTCAAAGACTTAATATTTCAATCTTTTGAATACTTTATAAACCTGTGATACCTGATATAAACCATGAATGCAAGTGTTTTTCCAACTGTATGCTATCCAGATATATTATTGCCTAAGTAGCTTCCAGTGCCATTATTTCTATATCATGAATCATTAATTACTTGCATTGCGAGTAAGCGCGAATATTCTGAATAGATCTATTAGGGGTGACATCTCCCGTTTGTATACGCATGCCTGGGGTAGCCAAATGCATTGTATTTGTCCTAATAGGTAACCTTGGCAAGTTACCTTTTCCACGGGGACATCTGTCCCTAACCAATATCACTACGGTGATCTTCCCTGTTAATGTATTGATGTCATGAGCTTAGGTGCAATAATAATGTTACCATTTTTCCATGATAATTGTATTCGTTGCAATTATTACCAATTACGGGTGTATAACAACGTAGCCCAATCACTATTAAACTTGCATTCAACCATATAATATTCAACTGTTTTCCATGATAATACTGTTCTCCATAATAATACTGTTCTCCATGATAATACTGTTCTCCATGATAATAATGTTCTCCATAATAATTATCCCTGCAATACCAATATTTCCATTATGATAACTTGTATTCAACTATTACATTTCAAACCTATGAATTTCACTCAACCTTTGTGTTGACCCTTTTTATGCATGTTTATCCTAGGTAATTGAGCAACTTATGGCATGGAGTGGCATGGACTTGAAGATGGCTAAAACTTGTTATCATTCACATTGTATGTAACTAGATTTTGGGACCTGCCTTTGTAAAACTCTGATTTTAAATGAATGATAACGTATCTTTTAAAAACGTCTCTTTTGAGTCGTTTTCTATGATTGTGTCTGTGATTCATGAAGTAATACCCCAGATTAGCTTCCGCTGCTATATTATCAAAATGGGGGTGTTACAACACAACAGGTTCATACTCCACTCTTTCACTTTGGTCCTCTTGTCCTTGTATCCCTGGTTCTTCGACCCACACTCACAACACATAAACATCACACCAGTAACTCACCATATTAAGCCCTAGGTATTCAATACTGTTCTCCATGATAATAATGTTCTCCATATTATATCCCTTGCCAATACCAATATTTCCATTATGATAACTTGTATTCAACTATTACATTTCAAACCTATGAATTTCACTCAACATTTGTGTTGACCCTTTTTATGCATGTTTATCCTAGGTAATTGAGCAGCTTATGGCATGGAGTGGCATGGACTTGAAGATGGCTAAAACTTGTTATCATTCACATTGTATGTAACTAGATTTTAGGACATGCCTTTGTAAAACTCTGATTTTAAATGAATGATAATGTATCTTTTAAAAACATCTCTTTTGAGTCGTTTTCTATGATTGTGTCTGTGATTCATGAAGTAATACCACAGATTAGCTTCCGCTGCTATATTATCAAAATGGGGGTGTTATAACTAGTTCTAGGGAAAACAATGCAAGTGGACAGGCAAGGGTTGTTAAATGCTACAACTGTCAAGGTGAAGGACATATGGCTAGACAATGCACTCAGCCTAAGCGACCGATGAATGAAGCATGGTATAAAGAGAAAGCAATGTTAGCTAAAGCTCAAGAAGCTGGACAAATTTTGGATGAAGAGCAACTCGCATTTCTTGCAGATCTAGGGGTTCCAGATGGTCAAGCTGTTCAGACAATCATTCCAAACAATGCTGCTTTTCATACTGAGGATCTTGATACTTATGATTCTGACTGTGATGATATCTCGAATGCACAAGCGGTTCTTATGGCTAACATTTCCAACTATGGTTCTGACGTTATCTCAGAGATACCTCATTCTGAAACCTATCTTAATGATATGGAAAATCAAGATGTGCAGGAAATGAAGTATTTTGAATAAACAACAGCTGTGGATTTTACAGATAATGAGATACATAGTGATAGCAATATCATTCTGTATTCTCAATATTTGCAAGAAACCCAACACGCAAATGTTCAAGATACTCATTTGTAGGCACAACAAGATTCAATGATTTTATCTGTGATAGAACAAATGTCGAAACAAATGATTAATCATGTAAATAATTAGGAAAAGGCTAATAGGGAACATAATAATGAATTAGTAACCGCTGAGCTAGAGAGATATAAAGAACGAGTCAAAACGTTTGAACAACGTCTTAATATTGATTTAAGTGGTCGTGAAAAAATGATTGATTCTCAAATGGATGATATGATTAAGGAGAAGCTTGCACTGAAAGAACAAGTTGACTCACTTGAGCAAAATATTTCTAAACAAACCAAAGAAAAGGAATGTTTATTGCAAACATTCAATGTTTTCAAAAGTGAATCCAAAGAAAAGGAAGATAAATATACGGAAAACCAAATTAATTTGGAAAAGAAGATAAAGGAACTTGATAATATTCTTTTTAAAGTGATTCAATCTTCTCAAACAGTGCACATGTTAACTAAGCCACAAGCCCTTTTTTTTCCCTATGTAATATACAAAAAACATGCTTAGGGTTATCACAATTCCATTGACTTAAGAAGGCTCAGCGGATTAAACCAACCTTGTATGATGGTATTGTTATTTCTGATATACATGTTGCTATGCCTGTGATTTATGATGAGGAAACATTGATTTTGGAATAAAAGAGTCGATCAAAAATGTCTGAAAAAGCAAAGGATCCAGAGATTATTAATATAAACATTTCTCATAAACCTATTGATTATGAAAAATTAAATAGACTTTCTAAAGATTTTGGGAAACGTTTTACTCCACAACAAGAAATGGATGCTGAACAAGCTTTTTGGTTTCGTATATCCAATCCTACCATTGAATCTTCTAATCTACCACATGTCAAAGTGGAAGTTCCCAGTGAACTACCTAAGGCGAGTTTGGTGAATTCAAGCCTTAAAAATCTTAAATTCCACCTCGCCCAGTTTGAATCTGTGGTGAAGAAGAGGACAACACATGATGCTTGTACAAAAGGTGAATGGGGGTTTAAACATACAAAAGCTGTTTTTAACAATGAAATTAATTCATTTCTAAAATCTTTAAAAGACATCTTCAATGTGTTTGATAGAGATCTTCTAAATGAAATAATGGAAGTACAGACAATTTTTAACCAAATGGACGTTGTTATTCAACAGCTTTCAGTTGACAAATAATGTTTGGAAATTACTAAGAAAGAATTATTTTTGGAAAATGATCGACTCTTACAACAAATCATGTCTCAAAATGTTCTTTTAACTGTGATGAATTCTATGTCTTTGCTTCGTGAATCTGTGAATATGGATGGAAAGAGAAAAGAATCTTGTAATCTTGAGGCCGAGCTTTTGAAATCTCAAAATGCGTTTAATGATCTTTTGAAAATATACTCACAACTTTAAAGACATTGTATTTCTCTTGAGTCGTCAATACAACTTAATCAAGCAATTTTTCAAAAAGATGAATCTTGTGATAATCAAAATGCTCTCGAAATTCCAGAATTTTTTAAAAATAATGATTTGAAAGCTCAGCCTCAAGACAAAGACAGTGACATTTGTAAGTTGAAGGATATCATAAAATCAATGAGAGAAAAGTCCAAGGAAGAGAATGGAAATTATGATTATTGTGAAATAGAGACCAAAAATGTAGAACTGGAGAATAGTGTGGCAAAATTGCTTTCGGAAAATGAGCGTCTTTGTAATGAAATTAATCATGTAAAACAAGTTCTTAAAGAGAGTTTGACTCAATAAAAAAGACACGTGTTCGTACTAAAGAACAGAGTGACTCTTTAATTGATAAACTGAACTTAAAATCTACAGAAAATGAGGATTTAAAAGCTCAAATTCAAGATAAGGTTTTTGTGATAACGTCATTGAAAAACGATTTACGAAAAATAAAAGGAAAAGAAATTGTTGATAATACTGCACAAATACCATCTGCCAACACTATTGTTCCAGAAATGTTCAAGCTAGACTTAGAACCTTTAGCTCCTAGGTTATTGCAAAATAGGGAAGCTCACATAGATTACCTTAAGTACACTCAAGAACAAGCTGATATTCTTCAGGGAATAGTCGAACATGCTAAAGCAGAACAACCTTTAAATAAATAGTTAGACTTTTCCTGTAAGCATGCCCAACGAATTCAGGAGTTACTTGTATATGTTCGAGATACATGCCCTAATGCGATTAATCTTAGTGCAAAAAAGGTTGCTGTCACACCCAAAAACAAGGTCAAGAAAGTTAGGTTTGCTGAACCTCTCACATCCTCAAGCAACATTAAACAGGTAGAGTCATCGAAAACATCAGATTCTAACACACCTGTGTTGTCTTCTACAGGATTGAAGTGTTCTACTAGTAAGTGCGGATCAAAGCCTACTGGCAATAAAAAGAAACCAAGTAGGAACATGAAGAATAAAGTAGAAGCCCAACCTAGGAAAGTTAATAAAAAGAATAGTGTTGTTGAACCTATTCGTGATGTTGATGTTAAGCATTCACTGTTAAATGCGAATTCTGAACCTATTTGTGCTACTTGTAAGAAATCTATGTTTGATGGTGTTCATGATATGTGTCTTCTTGATTTTGTGGAAAATGTGAATAGCCGTGCTAAATCTGCTAAGAAACATAAAAAACAAAATATTTGGAAACCTACGGGTCATGTATTCACTGAAGTAGGACTTAAGTGGAAACCAACAGGCAGAACTTTTACTATAGTTGGTAATTCGTGCCCTTTAACTAGGATCACTTCAGCTAAAGTAGTGCCTCCTAAGAAAACCACTTCCCACTCAGTTAAAACATAAAAACCAGAGCTTAAAGTCTATAGCAGGAAACCCAAAAATGTTAAAAATGTAGGTTCGAGTAAAATAGCTAAGATTGTAGAATCTAATAATGCTAACCACTCGGAACCCAATCATACTTGGGGATCCAATGCTACATATATTTCATCGTCTTCTTCTCTTGTCATGACATGTTGTCTAGATTGTTCTCTGGTATCTGGACTCCGGATGTTCAAAACATATAACAGGGAACCGCTCTCAGCTCATGAACTTTGTTAGTAAATTTCTAGGTAGAATTAGATTCGGGAACGACAATATTGCAAGGATTATGAGGTATGGTGACTATCATCTGGGAAATGTTATTATTACAAGAGTATACTACGTCGAGGGGCTTGGACATAACTTGTTTTCTGTTGGTCAATTTTGCGATGGGGATCTTGAAGTCGCATTTCAGAAAAACACTTGCTTTATTCATAATTTAAAAGGTGTTGATCTACTTTCTGGATCCCGTGACACAAATTTGTACACAATTTCTCTTCATGACATGCTTAAAACATCTCTGATCTGTCTTTTATCTAAAGCGTCAAAGACTAAGAGCTGGTTATGGCATCGACGTTTATCTCATCTCAACTTCTGTATTATTAACAAGCTAGCTAAAGACGGTCTTGCACGAGGCATTCCAAGGCTTAAATTTCAGAAAGATCATCTGTGTTCAGCATGTGCATTAGAAAAAAGAAAGAAAACCTCCCATCAACCCAAAGCCTAAGACACTAACCAAGAGAAGCTATATCTTTTACATATGGATTTGTGTGGCCCGATGAGTGTGGCGAGTATTAACGGAAAAAGGTATATCTTAGTGATTGTCGACGATTACTCAAGATTTACTTGGGTCAAATTTTTGAGGACAAAAGATGAAGCTCCTGAGGTCATCATTAAATGCATAAAAAATATTCAAGTTTGTTAGAATGCCACCGTCCGTAATGTTCGAACAGATAATGGAACCGAATTTGTCAATCAAACACTTTGTGAATTTTATGAAAATGTTGGCATCACGCATCAAACATCTGTTGCTCGCACTCCTCAGCAGAACGACATTGTCGAAAGGCGAAACCGAACTCTTGTAGAAGCGGCTCGTACAATGTTAATATTTTCTAAAGCTCTATTATTTTTATGGGCCGAAGCAATCAATACAGCCTGTTACACCCAAAACCGTTCAACAATCTGCCGCCGATACAACAAAACTCCTTAAGAGCTTATGCAGGATAAGAAACCGGATTTATCATTCTTTCATGTCTTTGGTGCACTCTGTTATTCTACCAATGACAATGACGACCTGGGTAAATTAGATGCAAAAGCTGATATTGGTATTTTTGTTTGTTACATGCCCGCAAAGAAAGCGTTCAGAATCTACAACAAAAGAACCC
The DNA here is from genome assembly GCA_026074375.1 of Tanacetum coccineum. Classification (NCBI taxonomy): domain Eukaryota; kingdom Viridiplantae; phylum Streptophyta; class Magnoliopsida; order Asterales; family Asteraceae; genus Tanacetum; species Tanacetum coccineum. Next base: position 24,763 of record BQNB010034696.1, read on the forward strand.
AGAAAATTATTGAAACAATTCATGTGACATTTGATGAGCTGACATCAATGGCTTCTGAACAATTCAGTTTAGGACCCAGGCTTCTTTCTATGACTCCTACAACATCCTGTTCAGGACTCGTTCTAAACCTTATTCTTTAACAACCTTGTATTCCACCACCAAGAGATGATTGGGATCACTTGGTTCAACCGATGTTCGATGAATACTTCACTCCTTCATCAATTTCTGTTACTCCAGTTCAAGATGCTGCTGCACCAAGAGCTGTGGTTTTAGCTAATTCTCCTGTGTTAACTTCTATTGACCAGGATGCTCCATCATCAACTACTCCATCAACACATGAACAAGAACAATCTCCAACCATTTCTCAAGGTTTTGAATAATCACCAAAAACACCAATCTTTCATGATGATCCACTTAATGAATCTCCTCATAAAGAATCAACTTCTCAAGGATCATCATCGAAGGTGAGACAAACCCACACTCCATTTGAACACCTTGGTAAATGGACTAAGAATCATCCTATAGCAAACGTGATCGGCGATCCTTCTCATTCTGTCTCTACGAGAAAGCAACTCCAAACTGACGCCATGTGGTGTTATTTTAATGCCTTCCTGACTTCGGTAGAACCTAAGAACTTCAAATAAGCAATGACCGAATCGTCATGGATCGATGCAATGCATGAAGAAATTCATGAATTTCAAAGACTAGAAGTTTGGGAATTGGTGCTGTGTCCAGATAATGTCTTATTGATTAAGCTAAAGTGGATTTATAAGGTCAAGACGGATGAATTTGGTGGGGTACTAAAGAATAAGGCTAGACTAGTTGCTCAAGGATTCAGACAAGAAGAGGGAATCAATTTTGAGGAATCATTTGCACCGGTTGCTAGAATTGAGGCCATCCGTATCTTCGTAGCAAATGCCGCTCATAAGAATATGACGATCTACCAAATGGATGTCAAAATAACTTTCTTAAATGGCGAGCTTAAATAAGAGGTCTACGTTTCTCTACCAGAAAGATTTGTTGATCAGGATAATCCTACGCATGTGTACAAGCTCAAAAAGGCCCTCTACGGTCTCAAACAAGCACCACGTGCATGGTATGACATGCTGTCAAGCTTCCTAATCTCACAACATTTCTCCAAATGTGCAGTTAATCCAACACTCTTTATATGGCAAGCTGGGAATGACTTATTGCTGGTACAAATTTATGTTGACGATATAATATTTGCATCCACTAATACTGCCATGTGTAATGAGTTTTGCTAATCAGATGACCACTAAGTTCAAGATGTCAATGATGGGGCAAATGCCATTCTTTTTATGATTACAAATTTCTCAAAGTCCTAGAGGCATCTTTATAAACCAATCTAAATATGCTTCTGAAATTGTTAAAAAATATGGTATGCTAACTACTGATTCTGTCGACACGCCCTTGGTAGAAAAAAGTAAACTAGATGAAGATCTATAGGGGAAACAAGTTGATGCTACACTTTACCGTGGCATGATTGGATCCCTTATGTATCTTGCATCCAGTAGACCTGATCTTATTCATGCAGTCTGCTTATGTGCTCGGTATCAGGAAAAGCTTACCGAAAAGAACTTACAAGCGGTGAAACGGGTCTTTTGATACCTTAAAGGAACCATTAACATGGATCTCTAGTACTCGAAGGATACCGATATGTATTTAACAGCATATGCAGATACAGACCACACGGGGTGTCAGGACACTAGACGTAGTACATCAGGCAACGCTTAGTTCTTAGGTGACAAAAACTTGTTAGCTGGTCGTCAAAGAAGCAAAAGTGCACTGCCATATTGAGTACATAGGCTAAATATATTGCCTTATTTGGGTGTTGTGCTCAAATCCTATGGATGCGTTCACAGCTAACAAACTATGGCTTTCAATTCAATAAGATTCCTTTATACTGCGACAACAAGAGTGTGATTGCTCTATGCTGCAACAATGTTCAACACTTACGAGCCAAGCACATCGATGTTCGCTACCATTTCATAAAGGAGCAAGTGGAAAATGGAATCGTGGAGCTATACTTTGTCCAGACTGAATACCAACTGGCTGACATATTCACTAAACCCTTGCTACGAGATAGATTTAACTTCTTGATCGAAAAGCTCGGTATGAGAAGCATGTCTCCAGAAACGTTGAAACGTCTAGCAGAGGAAACGGACGAGTGATGGTGGTAACTCATATCCTGTATCATATGTAAATAAGAAAACATAAAAACACAAAAATACTTTTCTTTTGATATAAATTTTTAAATTAGAAAATTAAAAAATTAAAAAATCAGAAAAATAAAAATATGTATCTCTGGCATGTCTTCTGAAAATCGATAACATTTACGGCCTTAGAAATGTCATTTAATAATGATACGAGGCTATAAATGAAGTTCGAGCAGAAGTTCAAAATCTTTCACAACATGCCAAAAATGGCTTGCTATTATTTCCGATAGCAACCCGATCATCATCTTAAAGGCAATTATTTCAAATAGAAAACATGATCTCTCAACGGGAATTTATTCTCGGGCTTGGTCTACTTTATGACCATGCAAAGACTTGTGATTACTTTGCCTCATAACCCGTGCTTCCTATATTCCATAAGTGTACGTGTTAGTGCGCTTATGTGTCTAAATAAGAGAAATCTTATTTATTAGGTGTTGATTTTCAAAAATAATATAATCATCTTCAGGAATTCATCAGAAAAATTATTTTCAAAAGATATTTGACCACTCAAACAACGACTATAACTCTTTAAATAGAAAACGGGTCATTGTTTAAGGGGGAGAAAATGTCAAATATCTTCTTCATAATTCTTCATGTGATAATCGAAAAAAGATTTTAAACAATAAAGGGTGAACAATTAAAGGGGAGTTAATTAATTTTAACTCAATCGGGCTTTATTAGTTTTGTGTTTAATTCTTTAAGGGTATTATTGCAAAATGTGAGATTTTTCTTGATTATTAATCATTAGGGACTAGTTTTGCCATTAGTGAAACTACATTTTACGTTAGGTTAATTTATTTAGGAAAATTGATGATCTAGTAAACCTTAGGGGGCATTTATGCTAAAACCCAAAAGTTTTAAACATAAACACCCCCTTATCGTCTTCCCACACTCATCACACACTCACACCCTTTCCTCCATTGCTGATTTTGTCAAGACCTTCAAGAATTAATTCAACCTTTGTTTAAACCTTAAGGTACACTTGTTTTAATGATAAAACCTCCATATATCATACCTAATTGTGGGAATTTGCTTGAAAAACCCTAAAATCGACCTAACTTGTGACACCTTAAAGAGTGGATGAATAGTTAAATTGATTGAGGAGTTTTGGTCCTATAGGGGTTGATGTTGTACCTATATCAGTTTTTAATGGGGATAACATATGCATACGTTATAGATGATTCTTGATGTCTAAATAGTTAAAAAATAGGCAAGAACTTGTAAAAGTTCATAGGTTTGGGTTTAGAACTTATGTAATGATTGTTTGTGTGAATTTGAGTGTTCCTTAACATGATTGTATGTTACATCTTGAATATCTTGGTTTTTCATGTGAATGTAGGTCGAACAAGTCTTAAGGCAAGATTCTGGTGGTTAATTCGTGTGTTAGAAGTGTTAAAATGTTTCCTAGATGCTATGTGTTCATGTTAAGATGCATTGTGATGCTTGAAAAGGTGTAAATTGTTGATGTAAAAATTTGCACAAGCGAACTATACACATAAATTTTAATAACGGGCGAACTATACATTGGCATAACACAAGCGAACTATACTTTGGCATAACACAAGCGAACTATACATTTGTATTAACACAGGCGAATTATACACATTTCCATAGGCGAACTATACGTTCTTTAACACAGGCGAGTTCTACAAAGTTACACAGGCGAATTATACACATGGCATAATAACAGGCGAACTATACACATATGTATAGGCGAACTATACACATAGGATTAACATAGGCGAGTTATACGCATATACTAGGAGATTTATACGGGATTTTTTAAGAACTAATCTTGTTATCTTGGTAATCTAATATCATAACTTAATCTAAGTATAATTAAATCTTAACTGATCACCTAGTGATGAATTTAGGTCTAGTTTCTCCTTAGAAATCTTTAGTGATTGCCTTGTTTTCCATAGATTGCCTATAGTTAGTGTGTTGTTTGATTATGTGTTTCTCCTTGTCTCATGTGTGTTAATGATATGCCTAGTATCTTGTGTGCATGTCTCCTTGTGTAAATATGTCTTGCATTATCTTTCAGTGATATATATATTTGCTTGTATATGAATTGTATGTGACAAATCTTAGCAGAATCATGTCTTCTATTACTGCTTAACAAACCAAACTTGATATGGAACTTGTTCCAAAGGAGAAAAGACTTGACATTAGAAAATGCAACGGAAGACTCAATCCTGGAAAGATCTAAAGAGAGCCCACATTTTAAGTTATTTTGGATGCTCTGGCTCTCACTTCATGGTACTCTGCATTTCTCATCACTGCAGATGTTCCAGAAGTCTACATGCATCAATTCTGGGATTCTGTTTACAAGCATGACACTTTCTATAGATTCAAGATGGACAAAAGGAAGAGATTCAAACTCAATCTGGAAGACTTCAGAGATATCTTGAAGATCTGCCCTAGAATTTAGGGTCAAGACTTTGATGCACTTCCTACTGATGAAGAAATTATGTCTTTCTTAAGAGATCTTGGTCACACAGGGGAAATCCATTCACTCAATGATGTTGTTGTTAATCAGATGCATCAACCCTGGAGAACTTTTGCTGCTCTCATTAACAGAAGTTTATCTGGAAAGACAACTGGTCTTGACAAGCTTCGTCTCTCCAGAGCACAAATCCTTTGGGGTATGTACCATCAGAAGAATGTGGACTATGTTGAACTACTTTGGGAATATTTCATTTACCAGATTAACAACAAAGCCTACAAAAATCAAGAGAAGATGTACTACCCTCGATTCACCAAAGTTATCATTTACTACTTCCTTGCTAAAGACAAGATACTCTCCTAGAGAAACAAGATCGGGATGCACACCTCCAAGGATGACTATCTGATAAACACTTTAAGATTTGTCTCTGCAAAGGAAGCAACTCAAATCTATAGGGCTATACTTCTTGAATCTTTGACAAGTCATGAGATGAAGGAGAACAAAGCTTACAAGACTTACTTTGGTTTTGCTACAGGAGCTACACCTCCTAAGAAGGCATGAAATTTCAAGAATCCTGCTTCTCCTAAACTCACTACTGTCCCAGTTTCAACTAAAGAACCTACAGGAAAGTCAAAGAGAGTAAAGAGACCTGCAAAGAAGTCTACTCAGGATCTAGCAAAAGGTGTTGTTATTAGAGAAACTCCTGAGATGCCTTTGTCTAAGAAGAAGGAAAAGGTGGATGTTACTAGAGGTAAAGGAATTGAGTTACTCTCACAAGTGGCTTTAAATGAAGATGCTTAATTTGAAGAAGTTCGAAGGAAGAGTATGAGGGACTTTCACAAGACTCATCCAAGTGGTTCAGGTGCTGTAAAGATCATACCTTCGGTTACAAGTGAAGGAACTGGTGTTAAACTAGGGGTTCCCGATGTGACTAAAGAAGAATCATCGGAAAGTGAAGCTGAATCTTGGGGAAATGATGAAGACGATAGAAACAATGAACAAGATTCAAGTGATGAAGAGAATGACACTAATGATGAAAAGGCATAATCAAACAATGAAAATGAATCTGATTCTGAGCACGAAAAGGATGAAAATGAATCGGATTCTGAATCTGATCAAGAAGAAAATAAAGAAGATACTGAAGAAGAAGAGGAAGAAGAGGTTGTTAAAACCCCATCCAACAATTCTGATGATGAAGATGAAACAAAGATTGCTGATAAAGCTGAAGGTGATGAAGATGAAGAGATGGATTATACTACAAGTCAGCTATATAAGGATGTGGATATAAGGCTGAATGGACCAGTTGATACTGATAAAGGACTTGTTCAAGAAGAGGGTATTGATGCTGCAATGACTAACATTTAACAAGGGAATGAAAATCTAGAGATCTCTCAAGTCATAGAAGATGCTCATGTGACACTTTCTACCGTTCCACAAAAGACTGAAGTTATAGTTTCTAGCTCTTCTCACTCATCGAACTTGGCAACTAAATTCTTAAACTTTTTAGATATTCCCACTACCGAGGCTGAAACTGTTTCTCTAATGGATGTTCACGTCCATCATGAAGTTCCAAGCAAGCAAACTCCCACACTCCTTACTGTACCTATCTCAGTTATCATCGATTCTTCGCCAGTATTCTCCATCGTCATCCCACAATCTTTACCATCCTTCACTTCTCCACCACTACAAGCAACACCAACACCACCACCAACAACTGAAGCTACGAATCCTCAAACTGCACTTCCCAATTTCGCATCTGTGACAATCATGACTTGAGCAGGTTAGTCAAACCGTTAGTGTTGACTTTTGTGTCTGTTGCAAAGTTTGGTTGGGCTCGATAGAAACCCGATAGGGGTTCTAGTGGTTCGGGCTTGCTCTTTTAAGGTCCACTAGCTTATCTTAGGCTCATATTAATCTTATAAGCCGCTTAAGCTCATAAATAAGCCGTCTAGCTTATTCGTGGCTTATGGGCCTTGTGGGCTCACGAAGATGGGTCGTGAAGTCCAACAATGGTCCGAATGATTCACTAGTATCCCATATGGGTTTCGTTAAATTGTCTAGCACCAAAATAAGAGTGCCTAGCATTTTCTAATCGCGACCCGCGACATGCAAACGTTCCTTAATGTCGTATACATGTTTTCACACCACCACGTCATGATTATAACAATAGTTTACGTGTAGTTATTTATGTATGGCACCACACAAGGTTGCATTGTGACAAGAAAGTGTGCGTGAACCATGCATGGGTCGAACCATGCATGTTTCACGTAACCTTGAGTCTTAAACTCGAAATATAAGCGAAACTAGAAATCAAATAATGATATATGAATATGAAAGACAACGTAGAGGACATAGAATGACTTACAATAGTCCTAGAGTCTTATTTGTGAATTGTGAAGCAAACCCGAATCGTTTGCACCTTAAACGTGTGTAATCCCAAACTCCAAAACTCGTATACTTTTCTTAATACCCTTATATGCGATCTTAAACGTACCTTGTGCCCTTAGAAGGGAAATGTGGGGGTGTATGTGCTCGGTAATGTGAGAACCGTATGCAAGAGGGTATAAACGGGTATGGCTTTTTCTTGGGAGAGTTTAAGGGTCTTGGAAATGTATCAAGTGAGCTTATGAGTGTGTATTTATAGACAATTAATTAGTTACTCACTTCTTAGTCCTATACGAACCAAACCGTGCCCTCCTAAGTGTGGTTTTGTAGTTTTTAGTTAGTTGCACCTTGTATTAGCTAAACCACTAAGTACAAGTTTTAATTAGGGGATTTTGGTACAAGATTTGTTAAGATACATGAAATCTTATGGCTTGTGTGTTCTCTTCCCTTGTTAACCGTGGCTAGGAAAGTCAAGGGCAAGAAATAGGTATTAACCATTGGGTAATTAGTCATTAGGAGACCATAGGTACTTGTCTTAATTAAACACAAGATGTACATGTACATTTAAGAGGTACTAAGAAGATTTCAAGGGATTTTGATGTGGTTTCCTTGTTAGCCGGCCCCTAGTGACCTTTGTACACAAAATTTATTTAATTTTTGTGTTAAGGTTTTAAAAGTGGGTATTGGTTTGAGTCTAGGTAAGTCTAGGTATTTCCGGGGTGTGTCCAAATGTATTTTATCGCGACACGTAACCCTTTTACGTGGCCAATAAAAATAAAATACGCAAAGTACATAATTATCTTCTTAATAATTATTTCTTACTTGGTTGATGTAAACCTTAATTTATTTGATGACCGTTTACATTCATTGATTATTTTTAGTCTACGCGATTTACCTTAAAAGTAAACGCATATCAGACTAAAATAAATTGTGATCATTAATAGAGTCGTACCATGACACGAAAATGAGAAATGTTACAGTCTCCACCCATTAAAAGAGCTTTGTCCTCAAAGCTTAAGACCTTGTAGTGGATGACGAAGCCCGGTTTGTAAAGAGTTGTGGGTATTTTTGTTTGAACGATTCTTCATGTTCCCAGGTGAACTCGGGGCCCCGCCTAGAGTTCCAGCGAACCTTAACCAATGGTATCCGGCTTCGCTTCAATCGTTTAATCTCCCGTTCCATGATTTCAACGGGCTCTTCCACAAACTGGAGCTTATCGTCAACATGAATTCCTTCTAATGGCATGACTAATGGTTCGTCAGCGTAACATTTCTTCAGATTAGACACATGGAAAGTATGGTGAACTCTGCTCAACACTTGAGGAAGTCCCAGCTTGTAGGCAACTTTCCTAACTTTTGCTAACACCATGAAAGGTCCGACATATCTCGGATTCAGCTTTCCCCGCTTATCGAACCGTACGAGTGATATGTATGTTAAAAAGTGATGATTGTTTATCTGATTAGTGATATGTTGTATGAATTGTGATATGGTTAGGTGAATTCAATAAAAGCACTAAAGTTTTGTCAAAAGCCAAGAAAAATATGATCAAAACGCATGAAGAAATCATGAGTCAAAACGCAATGAAGAGTCTTGATCAAAAACGCAATGAAAATCTTGATCAAAAAGCACTGACGAGTCATGATCAACAACGCAATGAAGAATCTGGTTCAAAAAACTCAATGAGAGTCTTGTCAGAAACGCAATGAAGAAGTCTTGAATCAAAACGCAATGACGAGTCTTGATCAAAACGCAAAGAAGAATCTTGATCAAAACGGCAATGACGTGTCTTGATCACAACTCAAAGAAAATCTGTGATAGAACGCAACCGAAAAAAAAATTGGGCGAGTCCGCCTGAGTCAAAACGGCACGAAAGAGTCTTCAAAACGCAGCCCTGTAGTCAAAACGCGAATAATAAAACGCAACTCTAGGTTTTACCCCCCCCCCCCCCAAAACGCAATGGATCAAAACGCAACCACTAATAAGACAAAATGCAGTACAAAGTACTTATACAAAACACAAAAAGCCATGTATATTCATCACCAAAAACGCAAGACCAAGAAGTCTCAGAATGTCTAACGCAACGACAAAAAAAATGAACTTTTTTCACCTAAAAACACTAGAAATCACCCTTTGAAATATTTTAACTTGTTCTTTTGCACAACTTGTCCAGAAGGTTATAACAACTATAAATGACACTAACTATAACATCACAAATTGCGTGAGGACACGCAATCGCTTAGTTTGGGGAATTTTGATATGTGTGAAAACACATATCCGTTTTATATCAAAAATGGCCCTAAAAAGACAAAATTGTGCTTAAAATGTTTGAATATTGCTTGTTTTGTCTTTGTGATTGTATAGGTACGGATAAAGCAAAAATCACAAGAAAACGGTCAAAACCGGACAAACACGGATACGGGAACAAAAGAGCACGCAAAGAGCTGGGAGAAAGCTATCAAAAGTTAAAAGTGGTCAACTTAAGTCAACCTTTGGTCAACCTAAGTCAAACAACAAAAAGACAAAAACTCTAAATATTCCCAAATCAGTCCCTCATAAATTCCAAAATTGCAAATTTAGTCCCTAAATCAAATGGGCCTTATTTCTTTTTAACCGAATCCAACCCATTACCTCTTAATAATAACCTAAGCCCAATACCAAACCCCTAGCCCATTCCCTTTATTTTAACCCAAAAGTCAAAACCCACACCACCAGGGTCAACACAATAATCAAACGCGCCCTTATAGTAAAATTAAGCGGGAAAAATAGTTTTTTACTGTTCACCTTTCTTCTTCACGTTTACCCAGGTCAAAAATCAAGGGGCAAATCACAATTGGACACGGGGCAAGCTAATTCAAGTGATAAGGATCATAGTGGCAGGGTAAAAACATCATCAAACGCATCATTTTGGTCAAGCCCATCAAGTGAGGATCGTGGATAATGAAGGAAACACAAGAGGAAGGGATTTTTACACTCAAGTCACTCACAAAAGAAGCACACTAGCTGTCACATCACGGATTGCCACGCTGGCAATCCGTGTAAGCTAGATGTGATCCAACGGTCTATGATCATGATCCAAACGCATCATTTTAGTAAACTCTTGTAATTTTTTAGTTAAAATGTAATTTTCGTTTTTAAGCTCTTGTAATCTGTTTTAAATCAAGCTTTGTAACCTGTTTTTATGAGAAATAAAATCTTCATTTAGTTTTCATATAATGTTCTAACTATTAAGCTCTCATATCCTCAAAAATGTGTGCTACTGTTTCAAAAGCTTACAATAAGCTCTCATAAGCTCTTACAAGTCTATAAGCTTGTAATTGAGCTTTAACCTACTCAAACTTTAAAATCAGCCTTAGTAACTTTTGCTTATTGGATTATGGTTTTATAGAAGATGAGCTAGTAATGGATGAGCTCATATGGACTTTTACTGGCTTAACTGGCTTTATTATCGAATGAATCCAGAGCTAGTAGATACTTTTGAGCACTAAAACCTTGTTACTAGAGACAGCTGAAAGTTTTCCCTAATTCCTTCTGTTTTTAATTTCCTATTAACTTAGCATATTTTGCTTAATTGATTGCTTATTGTGCTTAACTTGTCTATAGTCTTATTAAACTAGTTTGTTATTTCGTTTTATCTTATAGACCTGGATCGTTAGGTTTTTCATAATTTGTCTTAAAAAACTCAAAAATTCCAAAAAACGTATAAAATAGCTGTTAGATCTTATTTTGCTTTCTTGTTTAATCGTAAATGCTATTAGGACTGTTAAATTAATTATTATACAACTGTGTGTAAGAAGGATCATTATATCTCAATTGTCAAAAGCTAGAATTCATTCAATGAATTTTAAGGGGTTGTGTGCACTGCAATACTAACTAAAGTTAAACAGCTATACAAACCTTGTTTTTTTAAAACTGCATAAGAAACAATATTGAGTTTATAATGCTAGAATTCTATGTACATGTTCGAGCTAATCAAAGTTTAAATAAAGACACTAGTTAATTTTAAATCTGTGGCAAATCGCTATCTTATTACTAGTCCATTTTAATAGTTCTAAAAGATCCCTCTGTTGGAAATACAAGTCAAAAGGTCACCACCACATACAGCAAGCAAAGTTCAAAGTTAATAGCTAAATGAAAGTCAAAACGTACTGCTATCTAAGAAGAAAGTACTTACTGCCGTGGATAAAGGAATCTTAAAGGATAAACATTTAGACTATAATTATCTTTAACTTGTACCAGTTATTCTAGTGATTAGTATTGATTAGAGATTTATAATGAAGATACAAGAGGGGGGGGGTTCTTTACAACTACTAAGTTATCCTAAGTTATAAAGATCTACTAGGAAGCTATTAAAAAAACACAATAATACTATGCATCATAGTATTTTATAATTAGAGATCTGCACTTAGGCAGATTCAAAAAGGATATAAAATAGAAATTCGTTTAAAAACTATTGTGTGTTCTTCTTGATATTGTTAAATAGTTATCCGCATCAATAACAATATAACTCAGTTTTACTATTGCTACTGAACTTGTAATTATTCAAGGAGGTAACACCCTTAACAGTTAAAGGGTTAAGTATGCTAAGGTACAACATCCCTACATTGGTATCAGAGCCTTTGTAGAGGACCACTGAACAGAAGACTCTTTTAAAGTATGAAATTTTTCCAAAATCCAAAAAGATGTCTGAAACTGAACCAACCGTATCCCACCGTGTACGTCAGTACACTTGAACTCAAATCCCTATAATCAAGAACGGTGAATATTGACCTATGGTCCATGAAGATCGACAATATATTGCTATCACTGAAAACATACTATGGGACAAAAACACCATGGAAACCAAACCACACCGATCCTGCATCTCTCCCTCAGGACTGCACCAAGACCTCGCTTGCTGCAAAAACGCTAGTAGAAACAATGAGAACGCCCTACTATACTGCTTACTGCCATACCTGATAGACATCTTCACAGTTTACCATGATGCTGTTCCGATTCAAGATCTTTATGGAAAGCCATAAAAGCAAGATTTGGTAGAAAACGAAGCCATCAAAGAAGATGCAAAGAATCTGTTGAAACAACAATTTGAGAACATTTACTATTGGAGCTAGGGAAGAACTAGATCCATCATTACAAGTTATCAGCAAATTCTTAGCATGCTTGAATTACATGATGCAAACATGTCCCATTGAAGATGCAAATTTGAAGTTTCTGAAGAGCCTACCATCTGTGGTGGCAATGTATGGGCTACCATGATACATTCGGACAACCTGATTGGATGAGTTCGACTTTGATGATCTCTACAACAACTTCAAGGTGTATGAGCAAGAATTGAAGGGTCGATCTCAAATCAAGTTCACCCAAACATTGCCTTATCTGTCCACAGAAGTCATTATCCAGTACTTTGAAAAAAGTACTGCTGAACCAACAAAATAACCCAAAAAGATATACACAACTGCCTCAAGCAAAGAGTCCACTGCTCCTAACTATGCTCTACACAGAATGAAATCCATATGTTCCCTACTTTTCTCAACAAGCAATCCATGCCTACAACTCATAATAAAAAAAAAAAATGAAACCTACTACAAATTGATTGAAGATGCAATGGAAGAAATTGACATTAGGTGCAGTGGCTATGATAACTGCAAGGATAAGGAAGTTTATGAGGAGACAGGAATACCAATTGATCTCAAGCCAAAGAATGGGATCACTTTTGACAAATCAAAGATTTGAAGTGTTTTTAATTGACAAAAGTTGGGTCATTTTGCCTAGAGAGTGCCGTTTGCTAAGGTATACAAGAAACAACTGAGAAATGGTCGACAGGAAAAGAAGATTGTGGCTATTGAAGATTCAAACTCAAAAGCCTTGGTGGCAACAGACAACAATGAAGATATTGATTGGACCAAGGAATTTGATGCTGAACCAACGACTTTTGCTATGATGGCACTGACTGAAGTTGAACAAGATGATTGACCATGGGTTTGATACAGAACATGTAGGCACTTTTGGAAAGATGGACTTGGTGATTTTGATTGGAGCAATAAAGGATGATGATACATCCGTGTCTCTAGCTTTTAATGGCTACAACTCAGAGTGTACCTTACTGGTTCCAAATGTAGTAAGCTTATAAACTGTAGCTTGCAAACTATCAAAAAGAAAGAGATATATTCAAAAAGCTAGGACTGAAATTCTAGAGATCAAATGAGCTAGAGTCATTAGAAGTCATTACTTAAAACACATGAAAAGAATGAATATGCATGGTGATAAGTAAAATAACAAATGGAATATGACGTAAAGATAAGGGAATTGATATAGAAGAAAAACAAAAGGAATTAGATCAAGCCTTAAAAGAAAGAGATGATTTCAAAGTAAAACTTGAGAAATGGACAAATGCTTCTGTACTTCAAAACGAAGTCCTAAACAAACAAAGATATGTGTCTGATAAGTCATGTATAGGGTTTGGGATTGAGTCTAGCAATAGTATGGAAAGTGACATTTCATCTGGGGATGGAACTTTGACTGATTCTGTGTACAAATTTTCAAAGAGAAAAGGCCCTACAAAGCATTACCCCACCCACAGTACTATAATTCCACCAAGGGAAAAATGTCTCCTTTACAGGGATAGAATGATCTAGCAATTAGGAATAAAGTTGTTAATCAAGAGAAAACAAAATCTATTTCAACCAAAATTGATAAAGAATAAAGTCATTAATTGAAATTGGGGGTTGATAGTGATGATGAAGAGACTGATGTTTCAGAAAGTCAAAAGGAAACTGCTTTTAACTCAGAGAATAGTGAAACATCTTTTGAAAACAGGTCACCAAACAGTCAAAACAGTGTTGGTCAAGAATCTAGGACAAAGGGACTTGGAACAACGGGGGTACATAAGAGTTTTGTATGTTACAGTCCCTAATCACCTAGATTAAGGAAATGTTAAACCTACATTAAAGAACCTTCAATCAAACCCAAACTCATAAACTAATGGACACAGGGTTTTAAGGGAAACAAGACCAGTTGGAACAACATCCAAAAGGGGAACCATATAATTTCTCAAGAAACACTCGTACCCTCAACCAAAGGAATCTTTTAATCCATCACAGTACTTACGAAGGGATGGGTTGATAAGTACTTACTGCAGACCAACAATGACACAAACAGTACCATTCAAAAAGTACTGCTAATAGTGACTTATCAAGGTACTTCTGAAATCTAGAGTACCACAACAGTACTTTCAACGAATTACAGATGGACCTATTAACCAAGAATGGATAATATAAGACCACGAATCACAAGTTATCACATCATCAAGGTCTTCTAACCCAAGGACTATTTACAGACCACAAAGACCCAAGAAAATTGTGAAATCTATTTGGGTTAAGAAGGGAAGTACTGTTGGATCTCAAGCAGTACTTCCACAAACTATAAGTGTCAAAAAGAGTGCAATGATAACTTCAAAACAAACATGGAGACAAAAAGGGAATTATCTAGATTACTGTGAATAGGGAGCAATAATCTTACACAACACTCAATCAATTTGAGTAAGTAACGTCCACTAGGGGTATCCCAAGTCAGTTTATGACTTGGGTCCCTAAAAGAGTCTAATATTCTTAACTTGTTTGTATCAGGGGCAATCCCCAGAAGAAGATCTCAAGGATTATGCAAGTATTACAGTGGTATTGTCTCTGGAAGTATGACAGGAAGTACAAGGACAAATTGTCTGATTTTAAAAGAATTTAAAAGGTGTTATGTAGCCTTGGATTTGATTCTAAAGGAGGAAAGAATCTCAGGGGGGAAAAAAAAAAGGACAATCAAGACATCATGCTAGACTTTGAAAAGTTAGCTATGGAGGAGCTCATTTAATGCTCTTATCTATTTCACAAATCAGTGATAAGAAGCACAATGTCTCTTCACAGATAAGAATGTCTTGATCATTATCTCCAAATTCAAGTTTGTTGATGAAGACTGATAATTACTTAGAGCACCTAGAAAGAATGATGTCTAGCAGTCTGGATCTAAAGAACATTAATCCTTCTGGAGGAGTAACTTTTTTATGTTGCAAAGGCAATAATGATGAAGTATGTTTTATGGCACAAGAAATTGGGGCCAAGAAAACTCAAGAACATTAACAAGTTGGTTCAACAGCAATCCTGGTTAGAGTTTTACCTTCAAAGACCATCAAGATTATCATTCTTGTCTTGCATGTAACAAGGGGAAACAAACACAGGGCCTCTTGCAAAAAAGGTTATAAGAAAAGAACTATCAGAGAACCTTGTAGAATTCTCCACATGGACCTTATCTAAGACCTGTTTCCAATTAGAGAGTATAACAATGAAAAGTACTCTTGGTGTCCACTGATGACTGCAGCAAATTCAGTTGGGTGTTTTTTCCTGCCTACAAGGATGAGACATAAGATATGCATCATGATCAGATTGTGGGTTTAGAAAACACTAAAGACTAAAGTGAAGACCAACAGGTGTTGACAATGGAACAGAGTTCAAGAAATCAAACTAAATGAATGAGTTTGTGTGCTAAGAAAGGAATCAAGAGAGCATATAGCATTGCAAGACACCTCAGCAAAATGGTGTGCAGAAAGAAAGAAATAGGACTCGCATTGAAGCTCTGCTAGAACCATGCTAGCAGACTCAACATTCTACCTATTTAAAAAAAATTTGGGCTGACGCAGTCAATAAACGGCTTGCTTATGTGCTCAATAGAGTTTTGGTGACTAAACCTTAAGAAGACTCCTTATGAAATTTTGATGGGAAGATCTCCTAACATCAGTTTCATGAGACCTTTTGGATGTTCTCTGACTATACTTAATACCCTAGATCAATTGGGTAAGTTTGATGGCAAGTCAGAAGAAGGCTATTTGTTGGGATATTCTACTAGCAGCAAAGGTTTTAGAGTCTACAACAGGGTAACAAGAAAAGTTCAAGAATGTCTTCATGTCGATTTTCTTGAGAATCAGGAGAATCAAAAAGGAAAAGGTCCTGATTGGATGTTTGATCTTGACCTTCTAACTCCTTCGATGAATTACATACCTGTAAGGAAAGAAAACTTTGCTGATTCAGGAGACAAAGCTTCAACTTTGGGTGATGTTGAAGATTTAGATGACCAGCAGTTCATTGTTCATACAGCTCAGCCTATGCATCCAGAGGAACGTACTGCTGCCAAAGAAGTTCCATTGTCCTCTGAAGAACAAGCTTTACATGATGAGCTTATGAATTTGATGCATCTAAGAATCCTTGCCAAAGCTCAAATGATGATCAAAGGATTGCTTATTTTTGAAAAGGAAAAGAGGAGAATATCTATTGCAAAGGGAAAAGAACATGTCAACAGTACCTTCACTCTAAGTACTGCTAACACACCTCCTCAAAGTGCTGGTAATACACCAACAGATACTGATGATGATATACCAAAAGATGGTGTTTTCTCTACAAATTCCTTTGATGCTGAAAATACTGACAATGAGGAAGAAGGAGTGACTGATTACACCAACATGGATCCCACCATTGATGTCTGCTCAACTCCTACACAAAGAAATCCATAAGAAACACCCTCACAAGACAATTATTGGCGAAAGTACTACTTTGCGGAGTCTTAACAAGATATAAAGCTCAAAAAAGATGCCTCTGTCCATCCACCAAGCCTTGCTATCTTTCATATACAGCAAAACAGACTAATCACAAAGATCAGCAAACATGTATGTTTGCTTGTTTCCTATCTCAGAAGGATCCCAAGAAAGTCTCACAAAAAAGCCCTTAGCAGATGAAAATGGGTTGAAGCAAGCAAAGAAGAACTACATCCATTCAAGCTAACAAGATGTATGGATCCTATGTGACTTACCAGAAGGCAAGCGGCAAGTAATTGGAACAAAATGGTGTTAAGAAACAATAGGATAAATGAGTACAATTATCAAGAATAACCAGCACGACTGGTTTGCACAAGGGACAGATAAGTAGAAGGTGTGGATTATGATGAAGTGATTCCCACTAGTTTGCCAGGATTGAAGGCAATCCGACTCTTTTGGCATTTGCATCTTTCAATGGGAGTATTCTTTACTTGTCTATCAGAATGGATGTCAAAAGTGCATTTTTATATGGCAATAATCACAGAAGAGGTTATGTAAAACAACCTCCAGGTTTTTGAAGAACTTGTCATCCAAACAAGGTCAACAGATTGTCAAGGCACTCTAATGCTTCCATCAAGTCCCCACGACATGGTATAAAGACTTACCACTTTTCTTATTGAAACATGGTTTATAGAAGGGGGCTAAATGATAAAACTCTGTTTTCATTAAGAGGATAGAAGAGATATCATGTTGGTACAGGTAAAAAGTAGATGATATAATCTTTGGTTCTACCAATGTCTTCTATGGGAAGGATTTTGAAGAACTATGCAAAAAGAGTGTCAAGATAGGAGTTCCATGGGTGAACTCCCCTTCTTTTTGGGCTTCAAGTCAACAATACGAATGCGGTATTTTTCGAAGTCAAGACAAATATGTGGAACGAATATTCTCAACAAGTTTAACTTTAGAACCATTAAGCCAGCATCCACCCCCATTGAAGCTCATAAAACTCTAGGAAAAAGATGAAGAAGTGAAGATGTTGATGTACATCTTTATAGTCTATGATTGGGTTCCATATGTACATAACTACTTCAAGACCAAACATAATGTTTGCTGATTGTCTGTGTGCAAGATCTTCAAGTCACTCCTAAAGGTTTTCTCACCTACATGCTGTCAAAAGGATCTTTAGGTATACTCAAACATCAACCCAAAATGTTCTATGGTTTCCCAGAGGACTCTCCTTTTCATTTAGAGGCTTTTTCATAACAGTGACTTATGCTGGGGACAATCATGATAGACGATCAACTTCAGGAGGACTGTCAATATCTTGGAAAAACTGGTCTCTTGGCAATGCAAGAAACAAACAATTGTAGCTATCTCCTCTACAGAGGCAGAATATGTAGCAGCTGCAAGTTGTTGTGCTCAGGTTCTTTGGATGCAAAATCAATTACTTGATTATGGATTTAACTTCATGAATACTGAAATCCATATCGACAATGAGAGTACCATATGCATTGTAAGATCCTTTTTTCCACGCAAGAGACCAACATATTCCAGGATTCGACATCACTTCATTCGAGATTGTTATGAGCAAAGGCTCATTAATGTGGTCAAAGTTCATACTGATGACAATGTAGCAGACTTACTCACCAAAGGTTTTGACTTGGCAAGATTTAATTTTTTGGTAGTAACTATTGGGATGATAAACCCATAGCTCCATTTGAGGGGAGGATCACATGTAAAGTACTGGTGTTTGTGTAAAGTACTGTTTCTGGTTAGAAAGAATCTTATAGAATCTCTATCGCCCATTAAAGTGGGAGGGTATGAAAGATGTTGGAGAGTGTTCATTGATTTGAAGAAATATTTGCAAAATTGCAGGGTTGAGTGACATATTTTGCGTTGGAAGTCTTTTTAGTTAAAGTACTGCTTTACCAACTCAAAGTCCTGCTCGTCTTACAAAGTCCTAGCTTAGACAACTAAATACTGTTCTAGACGTTCGTTCAAACGGTCAAACAAACTTTTTTGCGCTAAAAACGAATTTACAACGTAACTTTATAGTTACCAACACAACCTATAACTAGTCAACTGAATTGTCATTTTTCTCTCATTTTATCTCTTTTCATTCATAATTTTTATTTAAATTCCCAACCCCGACGAATATCAAATTACTTTTCAAATGGCAAATATTCGCTCTTGTAAACAAACATAACATGATTCTTGTATGGAAAATGGCCGCAGAATGCCGATTTTTAATCCAATCACGATTATCTCACTGGATCTCCATTAATATACACTTTTGTTGTTTTGTTACTGATCTAATCGGTCCATGGCTTTCAACAATTTGGACTAGCGGCTTCTCTCAGGTTATAATGATGTACCGCATATTCGCTGCACAGGGTTGCGGCAAAAAGATCTTGATCTCTGAAGAAACAATTCCGAGCTGTCCTACTCTTTGATGGATTCAAAAGTGTTGATTGCTTCCTAAGCAAGTTATTTGGACACCTCTCGAGATATTGCTACGAGGGAAACTTATCACAACTCACATTCTCTAAACCTTTATTTCGCCCACGTGTAAGTAATTTGGTCCATGTATTGACTTCATTGCCTTTCCTAAAGTACCATCATGGGAGCAATTTGGAACCAACATCGCCTCTGCCCTAGTAGGATTAGCAACGAATCAGAAGTTCAACTTTTCTTTGATGATACTGAATGGGATGCTAGGGCATATTTCAAATGGTACACCTTTTCTTATGTATCCTCGGTTCGTTCAGCTGTTTTTGGACAAGCAGTTAGATGGAGTAGACAGACCTCAGGATTTTATACCATCAGTTTCACTTCCTTTTAAGGTTTTCACTTTTATGAGGAACCATAGTCCTACGTCCTCGGTGTAGGATTGACACCCTTGACTCCATCCAAGTTAGAAGGTAGTAACAAGCATTGGCTGCGGAGGAAAGAAACATAGTACTAGTCCACCATTCTAGGGCTGTGCGAGTTCTGCAAGGGCTGCCCAAGGTACCCCACCTACTCAAGTGTTTGCTCATGCACGTATTCCCAAGGTTACTGCTGGACGTTCAAGGTCTGGTAACTCACAAGGGACTCGTCTTCACTACAAGGTACTTTGCATCTCTCGGTACTGCTCATATCCACAAGGTACTAACTTCTCTATACCTAAACTCCAATGATTATAGCTCCCACCGATGCTCTCAAACACTGGAGGAATGGGGACTTTTAGATATATATATGCATTAACAGGGAATTAGTAGGCACACGAAGCAAACCCTTTCTCAAGCTAAACAAGAATTTTTAAAAATCCACGCTCAAGGCCAAGCTCAAGAAACTATACCAAAATTCGCTACAGCCAGTGGTTAAGCATCTGCTCTTTGGTGGAACAGTCAGAAGGCATATAGAAAAGAAGTAAGAAGCACACGACGCATAAAAGAAAGTTGTCTTTCATCAAATTGGGGAGGAATAAGGAAGAAGGTACTTTTCCAGAAGAGCACTATGTCAAGATGATATACATCAGATCCTTTTCTTTGAAGATATTGTTTGATAAAGCTTCTGCTTTTACTCCCTGACATTGAAAGAAAAAGGCGATGAAACAGAAGCATAAGAAAGAAAAGTGATGACACAGAAGAAATCAATGTTAGAAAAATAGGCTCTAATGTAAAGAAGTGGAGATCTGAAGAACTTGATTTGGAGGCATTTCAGAAAGTACTGCTCGAGAGCAGAGTACCATTACTCCAAGACCTAAATTTTGAAGAAGAAGCAGTTCCTTCAAGAAGCCCAATTTGGTCCAACACAAATATAGAGCCTGAAGAACAGTTTGAAAGTCGATAAGTTCTTGCAGAGATTTCCTAGACCAATGGTTAAAGCATTCCTGGTCCCATACAATCTCAACCTCAACCTCAACAACCATCTCAAGCTGCTGACCCTAAAGATAAAGCAAAGGGATCTTGTGTAGAATAACCCAAATAAGAAGAAATTAAACTCTTACAACAAATCAGCTTTGGAGACTTCAAATGATGGAGAATTGCTAAAAAGAATCAAGCAGAAATGGGATGCAGAATAAAAAGGAAAGGAAGGATGGAAGAAATAAGAAAGCAAAGCCTAAGTCTAACTCGACGACCTCTCGTGCTCAAGAATGATATCAGAGATGATGCTTTCTTTAAAGGAAACAAGGATACAAGAAATTGTGCAACAACTCAAGTATCCACAGATGACGGAATTGTATGACAAAGTTCAAGAATCTATTAAGACTCCTTCAAATATTTATTCCAATGGCTCAAGAGAAGAAAAGGGAGTGTATTAAAGAAAGAGAAACAAAAAGACTCTTAAGGAAAAGGAAAACTACAACTCTCTGAAGAACCCATCAAAGAAGATTAAGTTGAGGACGAGACAGATGATGAGATTAGAAACTATTCTTAGGAAGAAGAAATTTGAAAAGAGTGCACAAGATAAAGATTCATTAGAAGGAGCTCATGATTACAGAGCTCCAAGTATTGAATTCACCTGATGGACAGTATCTCATTATTCATAGAGCAAATAATCATTTCAGGGCTTTTGACACTTTGTGGGAGATACTACATATCTTGGATAGACAGGATCTACAACATCTATATCGGGTTGTTCAAGACTATTATGAGCACATTCCTCCAACTGGTTTTAGTGCTTGATACTTCCTAGGGTGACCTTACAACTATCTAGGAGACTCCTGAAACAAGTGGTGATGACTTCTGGATAGAACCAGAAGATTGGGAAATCATAAAGGTGAACTAATGAATCTTCAGAGTGCATACGCTAGAGTCGAGAGGATGGCACTATGATTCATATGCTGGCTGAGAGAAGATATCTCTATCTAGAGAGTTTATTATAAGGATGCTGGAATCATGGAATGAAGTAGTAAGATGAAAGCGAGAATAGCCATTACTTTGATACATCTGTTCATTTTGTGGACAACAGAAGATGGTGACAATCCTTAAACAACTGGTATGATTTATCAATTTTTTTTTATATCTTATTTTGATAAAAAGATTTAACTGTGAACAAGCAGTACTCTTGTCAAAGTACTGCTAGTTTATAAAAAGACAAACAGTACCATTGTTGAAAGTACTGTTGGTTAAAAGGTTTGTTTTTGAAAGAATTGTGAAGATTTGAGTGTGCAAAAAGGGTTTAAAACGCACAAATACATGAAAATCAAACTGTTTTGGGGGGAGGGATTGAGTGTTGTTAACCACCACCACAGAAAAGGTAATCAATTCACAGATAATCTCAACCAGGTAGAAAGAATTGATTAGTCCAAATCAACATTTTTGGTAAAGACATCTCAAATCTGTGTTGGTTTACAATTTACTAAAAATTTTATGGTGATCAATACACCATGGTATTACAACTGATTATGGCTACACCAAAGCAAACTGGCTTTTGTAAAGAGAACTCAAATCCGTTGATAAGCTTTAATGGTATGCGCATCAAAACTATAAGGTACTCAACTCACCAATGGTTTTTATTACTGAGAGTTAACTAGTACTGAGCAAGACGGCTACAGGTAAAGACAAATCAAATCCGTTTATTGTATGTATGACTTAACCAAAAGTCATAAAAGGTATCAACACACTATATAAATTATCTGAGTGTTGAAGTGGTTTTTAGTTCACCATGGATAATTACCTTTTCTAGGTACCAAAGAACTGACTAGCCCAAGAGTAAATGGCTACTTGGTAAAGGCTCATAAAAACCATTTACGTTGCTGAGAAGACATTTCGATAAGAACAAATCTTGTTGATGCAAAACAAAGAAAAGTGTTTATGTTTAAAACACGGGGTTACACTTCAGGATACTCAAACAGATTATGTACAAGATACTGCTCAAAGGATGAAGCTTAAAAGATTAAAGGCAAGTACTGCTTAAATGACAAGACAGACTGATGCTGAACAAAGAAGACCAACTATCAAGAAACTTAAAGTCAAGCAAGTAGAATTCAAGTTAGGGGAGGATTGTTGGGAAATACAAGTCAAAAGGTCAACATACTGCTAAGCAAAGGGTCAAAGTACTGCTAAATAGAAAGTCAACGTACTGCTAGTTAAAGATATGACGTGCTGCTAACTCTGCCGGGATAAAGGAATCTTAAAGGATTAAACATTTTAGACTATAGTTAAGTATTTAACTATAACAGTTATTCTAGTGATTAGTATTGATTAGAGTTTCTGATATACAAGGACTAACAACTACTAGAGTGGTTATCCATATGTTTATAAAAGGATCTCTAAAAGCTATTAAAAAACAAAAAAATAACACAATCATTAGTATTGTATTTATTAGAGATCTGCAACTTATCAATTTCAAAAGGTTTAAAATAGAAATCGTTTAAGAAACTATTGTGTGTTCTTCTATTATATTGTTAAATAGTTTCGCAAAATTAACAATATTATATCAGTGTTCAACATTGCCACTAACTAGGATTATATTCAAGGAGTTAACATCCTTACGTAAAGGGTTATTAATACTAAGGTACAACGATCCTAACACCCTAGATGATTAAATGCTACAGATTGTGTTAACATTTGATGTTTTCAAAAGTGGTATTTAACATAGAACTTATCATGCACTTGGTGAATTTTTAAGGTTGGAAAATTTTTCATTGTTAGTTGCATCAGCAACTAATAAGAACAAACTGTCATTTTTAGGCCCAAGTTTCAATAGGTTTCAATAGGTTTAAGCTCCTGATTTTTAGCATTTAAGTAGTTTTTATCTCATATTTTTCAATTTTGCATTCAGTTTTCAAAAAGTAGCTCATTATATAATCTGTTTTTAGCTTTAAAATCTTGCATTTTCATTTTCATTTCCAAAACAAAATTCAGCAGCTACTGAGTTAATTAGTGCTTTTTCTGTAAGCTCTTGTAGTCAGAATCTCTTTCAAAAAGCAATTTTAGATAGCTTTCTAGTTCAACTTTAAGAATAAATAAGTTTCATTACTTGAGTTGTCTTACTGTCTTTAATCTTAGCTCAAAGTACGATAAAGGGTTTTGTTTGAGCTGATGTTGTCATTTATGTTGTTTATTGAGCTTTTTAGCTTATAGCTTTATCCAATTGCTTATTTCTTAACCTATTCAGCTTATTAGGATAGCAATTAGCTTAGTAATGAGGTATTTAGTCAAATCTTTATGTGTGTCTTATAATAGTCTTTGAGTTTGTTTAGTTTAAAAAAAACCAAAAAACATAGTTTAAGTAGCTACTGTCTGTTTTTGTGTAGCTTTTCCAACTTATTTTTCAGTTTTCTAAAAAGTAATCTTCACAAAAGTTTTTTGTAATTAGCTTATCTTCATTTTTGTTTTTTCAAGTTTTCAAAAATAAAAAAAAATAAAAAAAGTTGCTAGGACTCGAACCTAGCACCTCCTGTACACAAACCCAATGCCTTAACCAATTTGCTTTAATAGCGCATCCGTCACCTTTTTCTTTCATTTAATTAATAAGCTTCTTTTGGGCTTAACAGCCCATTTCAATTCGTAGCTTATATCAAGCTTTTCAGAGCTTATTAGTTTAGCTGATAGATTTTTCTTATTTTTCCCTTGATCTTTGTAGTTTTTAGGACTTTTCCTGAATTTTTGAGATTTTTTCTTGTTATTAGTTTATTTTTAATTATTTTTCTTAGGATTAAATTTTCAAAAATCATTAAAAAATACAAAAATAACTTTAAAAAAATACAAAAAAATAGTTTTTAGTATTAGATTAATTACTTTTAGTTTTACATACAGAAAAATCATTTTTACCTTTTTTAGATTTTTATTTTCATTTTTAAGCTTTTAAATTTAATTTTAAAAATTAGGATTTTATTATAAAAAATAGTTAAAAATAGTTTTTTGAGTTTTTACAGTATTTTAGACTTCTCTAAGTTTTAAAATCATTTTTTAGAATTTTTAAGAATTAATCTGCTATTTTCTAGAATTTAATTAGATTAAATTAGTTTTTAATTCATAATAAATACAAAAATAATAAATAAAAAAAATAATTTTCTTTTTCATAAAATTTTCTTTTGCCTTAATTTAGGTTTAGAAATTTTATTTGTATTTTTAAGAGTTAAAATTAGTATAGTTGCTTATTTGTCGTGTTTTATTTGCCCCGTTAATAGTTTTAGTGCAATAATTGTTTTTTGTTTATTTTAATTGTTGTTTTTAATTAGTAGTCATAGATAATCAAACCAACCTTTGTTTTCAATTCAAATCATTGTCCGAACATCAAACGTGGTTTCAATTTCACAAGTCGTTGGGAGATAACGACCCGGGAATCATACTTCCCGGTTTATATACGTATTATATTATATATATTTGTGAAGATTTTCCTTTTAACCTTTGTCCTCAAGGGTAAATTAGTAATTTTCCATCATATTATATATTTTATTATTTCGTATATATAGATTCTGACGAATCACTCAACCATTAGTTGGACTGCAAACACCATCAATTCTTTTTCCTCACAGATTAAGAAAAGAAAAAGAGGAAGCTCAGCAACGGATGTTCTTGGAAAATCTGAAGCAACTCCATACCAATATCTCGTTCATCAAAGCTCTAGCACAAATGCCAAAATACGCCAAATTTCTGAAAGGTTTGCTAACAAATAAATCCAAACTCGAAGAAGCTTGTACAGTTACAATGAACGAAAGATGCTCGGCTGTCTTACTGAACAAACTACGGTCAAAGGAGAAAGACCCAGGGAGTTTCACTATCCTTTGTCATATTGGAAATTTGCATATCAATAATGCATTAGCAGACCTAGGAGCTAGTATAAGTTTAATGCCATATATGATGTATGAAAAGTTAGGACTAGGGGAACCAAAACCTACTAGAATGAGCTTAGAACCTGCAGAAATAGGTATGTCCAATATCCTAAGGGAATATTGGAAAACATGCTTATAAAAGTTGATAAAATTGTCCTCCCTATCGATTTTGTTATCTTAGATATGCCTGAAGACTCTAGGATCCCGATTATTTTAGGGAGACCATTTTTGGCAACTGCTCATGCCATGATAGATGTGTTTAATAAAAAGATAACACTAAGGGTGGGAGATGATGAGGTAGTTTTTGACGTAGATTAATCAATAAAGAGACCGCCCACCAAGGATGATGAATGCTATAGAATTGATGACTTAGATGACACTATCAGCATGGAAACTCAAGAACTATTAGGGAATGATCAATCAGATTTGTTTCTACTTAAAGACTTAGAAAAATCAATCAATCAATCAGACCTAGAAAGTTGTAATTCAATAGGAATTGAGGTTGATAAAAATTCTGATGTTAAGATGTCAATACGACGTATCGATCTAGTCAATATGCCGTATTTTAGAACGCAAAAAACTAAGGAATCTGATGGAATAATAAAAGAGCATCTTTATTCGGCTAGCGCTAATAAGATCGATGAAAAGAAACCTGAGCTAAAAGATTTACCCTTCCACTTAGAATATGCATATCTGCATGGCAATGAATCTTTTCCTATAATAATCTAATCTAAACTATCCAAAGAGGAGAAAATATCATTTTGCAGGTATTAGAGAAACGCAAGGGAGCAATTGCTTGGAGGATGTCAGACATCTAGGGGATAAGTTCGTCATTTTGTACACACAAGATCTTAATGGAGGATGACTTCAAACCGGCCATTCAACCCCAAAGGCATTTAAATCCTAAAGAACAAGATGCAGTAAAAGATGAAATTGTTAAGATGCTTGATTCAGGGTTAATTTATCCCATCTTAGACAGCCCATGTTATAACACCTCGTGTTTTAGGTCATTGTATGACATTATGTAATTCATAATTTATTTTTAGGGTTTTACGCATTTGCTCTTAAACCGTAAACGTTAAGTTAAATCGCGTAAACTAAAAATGATCATTCAATGTAAACGGGCATTAAACGATTAAATGTTTACATCAAGCAAGTGTTATATGATTATTATGAGGATAATTAATAACATTTTTCATCTTTTTTTTATTGGCTACGTAAAATGCTTACGTTTCGCGATAAAATGCGTTT
>BQNB010034697.1:0-51414 GCA_026074375.1 Tanacetum coccineum
GGCAAGCAACAGCTAAGTGTGGAGGGATTTGATAACGCCCAAATTATACATGTTTTCGGTGGCGTTATTTGTTTATATTTAATTATTTCTCGTGAACTTTCGATACTTAATAGCATAAAATATGTGCAGGTTCGTTTAAAGATATCCCGAGCTCAAACACAACAAAGATCAAGTATTTATACGCTAAGAAACAAGAAAGGATAAAGAATCAAGCTAAAGTGCAAATGTGCGCCGCACTTGCCAAATGTGCGCCACACTTGCCAATTGTGCGCCACACTTATCCTCAAAGTCATAGCAATAAAGACTTAGTCAAAACTCAGCATTAACTCCATAAGTACGCCGCACAATGTATTTTGTGTGCCGCACTTCTCATATGACGTTGAAGAATAAATGAAGACTTAAATGCTACTACATTAATACCCTAAGTACGCTACACAAATTCTTTGTGCACCGAAATTCTCCATAAACATTTAATTCCCTCGCATTTAATCACCAAGTACGCAGCACAAATTCTTTTGTGCGCCGCACTTTCACCCCTCACTCAGCCTATATATAAAGGACGAATTTCACACATTTCAAACAATCTCATACTTACAAACAACTAAGTATTCATCCTTCAATAATCCTTCTATCCATTCCCCAAGCATAAACACCATATGCCTTGGAGAATCAAGATCAAATCACGAAGAACATCATACTAGTTTAGTAAAAGAATGAAGTTTGTTATCAAATCAAGTTATGTTATGAACTCCTCAGCCATAAGAGGCTAAATCTCTCATGACTACTATGCGATTTTAAAGATTTGTCTGTGATCTTTATCGTCTGTATTGAGAAATCTACTTTCGTAAACTGATAAACAAAATAAGCTTTGATATATTAGAAACTGGATTATTTGAGTGACACATTTGGTCTAGTCTACTAAATTTAAGTCTTGAGTTAATCAAGTTAATTTGTGAAAATGTTTTCTGACGAGAAATCCTTTTTTTAAGTTAAAGGTTCCATCTTCGTGCTCTTAATCATTTCTAACACTTGTGAATTATTTTCAACTATCCGAGTAGTCATCTTTATTAACATTGGTCAAACAAAAAGTTATTTTCAAGTTAAAGTCTATTTTCATTCTGATTATCTAAACACCACTCAAATCCCTGTAGACGACATGGTCTTACCTAAAAGATTATACTACATACCTGGGTTATACTTTTACCCATGTCTTTCCCTATAATAAAATTAGTACTTTCAGTCATTATAAATTTAAAGCTTTTGAAACATATCAACCCGCTTTATAAATAATATTATCAAGTTCCTTGATCTTCTTTTCTAAATCAATTTCATTTTCCATATATTTATTTTCTTTTTCTTTGGATTCGTTTTAGAAAACAGTGAATGTTTGCAATAAAGATTCCTTGTCTTTGATTTGTTTAAAAAGATTTTGCTCAAGTGAGTCAACTTGTTCTTTTGGTGTAAGCTTCTCTTTAATCATATCATCCATTTGAGAATCAATCATTTTTTCATGACTGTCAATCTAATATTAAGACGTTGTTCAAAAGTTTTTGACTCTTCTCTAAATCTCATCAACTCATCGTTGACTGATTCATTAATTTTGTACCATATTAGCCTTTTCCTCAACTATTTTCCATGATTAATCATTTGTTCTGACATTTGTTCAATCACAGATAAAATCATAGAATCTTGTTGTGCCTGCAAGTTAGTATCTTGAACAGTTGCCTGTTGTGTTTCTTGCAAGTATTGAGAATACATAATGATAATGCTATCACTATGTATCTCATTATTTGTAAAATCCATAACTGGTGATTGTCTAAATCCGGCATGCAGCCCACTTTGATTTTCCATATCATCATTACAAATGTATCAAATGAGGTACCTCAGAATAACTCAATAACCATAGTTGGAAATATTAGCCATAAGAATCGCTTTTGCATTCGAGATATCATCACAGTCGGAATCATAAGTGTCAAGATCCTCAGTCTGGAAAGCAGTATTGTTTGGAATGATATTCTGAA
This sequence comes from Tanacetum coccineum, assembly GCA_026074375.1. Lineage (NCBI taxonomy): Eukaryota > Viridiplantae > Streptophyta > Magnoliopsida > Asterales > Asteraceae > Tanacetum > Tanacetum coccineum. Next base: position 2,022 of record BQNB010034697.1, read on the forward strand.
CACCTTAACCATCTGGAACCCTTGGATCTGCAAGAAATGCGACTTTCTCTTCATCCAAAATTTGTCCAGCTTCCTGAGCTTCAGCTAATCATTTGCTTTATCATATAACCAGGCTGCATTCCCGTGTCGCTTAGACTGAGTGCCATTGCCGATACCATATTCCCTTTACATTGATAGTTGTAGCCTTTAACAACAACTTTGCCATGTGTTTCGCCCCCAAGAAATAGTTAAGCATACTACTATAACCAGTACCTATAATAACTTTGTCCTTGTTCTCCCTAACTTGTTGCACTATGACCTTGTCGTCTTGCATAGTGGCTTTTTTCTTGGATTAGAGGAAGTTCTAAAGTTTGATTATCGTTGAGGGAACCTTTGAGGAAGCTAACAGCGTGTAGAAAAGCCATTGCCTTATTGAGACAAGCAATTGGATCATCTCCTAGAGAGAATACAGGAACAACCAGACCTAAGTCCATAAGAGGTGGCTCAGTCATAGGTTGTGTAGAAGCTTGAGGTGATTTATAAGCAATTTATGAAACAGATGAGGTTTGATGATTCATTTGAGACTGATATGGATATGATGGTGAAATAAACGAATGATTGAATTGAGGTTGTGATAGAATTTTTAAATGCTAAAACTCTCGATGTGTCACAAAAACACTTTGGCAAAGTGACACGTCGATTGATTTTCAAATCAATTTTTATTTCAATCGGTGAGATAGTAACTCACTGGTTTACTCTTATCGTGTTGTTTGCTTTGAGATGTTCCGATAATGAGAACATGCTAAGTACGATGAATCTAATACATATGTGTTAGAAAGATTTAATAGTACAACTGAAAAATCATGTCAAGGAGATTATTCTTAAATTGAATCTACCTGATCACAGGTCGATCCTCACAGATTTGCAGGTTACTCTAACCAAACACGGTTGAATGACAAAGCCATATTCGTCCACCCATCTTTATTGCTAACTGTTTTATTGCAGATTCACATAAAGATAGACGTGGAGGTACCCGGTTCCAGCTGATTCAAAGATTCATAGCCACATACTCATACTCGACTGACATTTATAAAGACATCGTGAAATCACAAGTACATGTTTCAAGACTTCCGCTACTTTGATACCGTATGTCCTTCTTAAAGCGATGAAGTGTTAAAGTTAAAGAACCTTAAGAAAGACGTATTATTAAAGCTTTCAAGTCAAAGATTCAAGAAAATTATGAGCATGATGGTCCATAAGTCACAAGTACACAAGATGGCAACAATTATAAGATGGTGAAAAGAGATTATGCTTGGTTGATGATCTCAAGAAGTTCAAGATCATATTCAAGTCAAGTTAAAGAATCAAGCTAAAGCCTAAAGTCAAAGATCACTACATCAATTCACATGTTAATGATTGAAGTTAAAGACTACAAGCTCAAGACTAAAGTCAAAGCATAGTATGCTAGGTTTAAGTTTTTGTAAATTGGAGTGACCTCCCTTAGGGGGAGATTGTTAGGAATACGAAAAGTAACAGGCACTTCAAAAACAAGAAGAACAAAAGGAACAATGTACGGTTATAAAAACAAAACAAGAACAAACACAAACAACTAAACAAATCACAACCTGGCTCTGATACCAATTGTAGAATGCTAGTAATCAATAACGCCAAAGAACAATAAAGAAATCTAGAGAGAGGAAGAGAGGCTGGAAGGATGCTTCTAAAGAGAGAAAGTAACAAAGAAAGAAAGATTAGATTAAGTGTGAGAAAAAACAACCAACCAACACCTTCTCCATGTGTGGAGAGAGTATTTATCCTTCTAGCTAAGGCCGGCCATGGGCTTTCCATGAGCCTTTGGCCCGGTTAGCTTACTAACATTACATATGATTAATCTACGAGCTATGACTAACTATAATGGAAGTGACTGATACTTTTCATATTCCTTACATTACTCTATCTAAATTCGTAGTACTCATCACTGTGATCTTGAATAGATATACCAAGCTAAATTCTAATGTCTACAATATCACCGGCACACTCATATCTTTGTAGAATTTAGGTAAATAATTAGAAACGGATATGGTTAAATCCTTACAATATCTGATAAGGGTTTTTGTATGCGGGTTATGTAACAAGTAATTTCACAAAAGTTATGCTAAAAAAATTTGAATTTGGCATAATTTAAGCATATAACTTATTATTTGTAAAAGAAGGACAAGTATACATTCTAATTCCCATCCCCTCACTTGAATTATACAACGTCCTCGTTGTATAGATAAAACATTAAAAATGGGAACGAAAAGAATTAAAATGAGAAATTCCGCTGATATTTGGCTCGGTAGATTCTCCATGTAGATTTAATAAGCAAGAATTTCAGATTGTAGATACTTCACCAACATTGTGGATTTCTTTGCATCGAGGTCCTGTGCAAAATTTAGGAAAAACCATACACTCCTATCTCGGTACCTATGGTTAATTATAAATAAACTAAAAGTACATGAGACCAATACGCCGTATCCATAAATGAAATACGCCGTATAAGGATGTGTAAAAAGTATTTAAATATGGGTCAGTCTTCCGAATATGCCATATCATGTACATGAATACGCCGTATGGACAAAACTAACAATAATGTTTTAAAGTGTATCAAAACAAAGGACTGATAACGTATAGACATTCAATACGTCGTATGGTATGGAGCGGATATACCGTATTGATGTCTTGGAAGACAGACTCGATAAAAATAAATAACAATCCGGGTTGTCTCCCGGGAAGCACTTTTGTTTACAGCGAAGTCTTCAAGTTAAACTTTTTTTGTCCAGCTTTCTTCACTCAGTCTCATGCACGCTTATTTGCCCGTGTATGAGTCATTCTTCCATCTTCTCATCTCGGACATACTCGGGTCCTAAGTTCAAGACCCCCTTGTAGAAACTCTAGAGCTTTTGGTACGAGTGCGAGATCAAGTTCATCTTATCTTCTTCACCCACCTTTAGTAATGGCGGAATCTTGTTGCATTGTTCATTAGTGTGGTGTTTAAACCTCATATGTGACCACACCATTTGGTAAGTAACTTCTTCATTACCATTGTAAATAATAATAATTCCTTCAAACCGTCTTGCATTAATTCCAACTTCTCTTAAAAACGGTTTGCCAAAAAAACCATCGCCCATTCCTTCTTCATGATAAGCATCCATATCTTCTAAAACTGCAAAATCTATTAAGATTGAAAAAAATCCAACAAAGATAGGTATGTTCATTAAGGCTTCAACTACATTATTTCTTTGTATTCCAATTTGTCCTTCATTATAGAATTATAAAACTTTTTGGACATCATATTTATGTACAAGATAGGAAAAAAATTAGCGTGTAAAAATTCAAAACCTATCATGCAAGAAAACTTCAAGTTGTGGGCATAATTAATACGGATCTTCTTATCATGGTTGCAATTACTAGGATATCTAAAAAAATTTCTAACCATTCTAACATCATTTCTAGCTCTAAATTCCTCAACTATCTCACCTTCCTCAATGGTGGGTATTAAATTATCAACTTGATCTCTCCTAAGCTCTAATGGTACATTAAAATCGTTTAGTTCTATGTAATCCCTAAAGAAAGGGTCTAATGATCTATTCAACACCAAAGTCTCTCCTATTAGCCTAGCTTCTAAATCAAGTTCCATTCTTTCTCTTAAACCTAACATGTAGACCCTCTTAATTACAAACCTATGAATTTCATTCAACCTTTGTGTTGACCTTTTAAGCATGTTTATCTGAGGTAACTAAGATGTTTAAGGCACGGAGTGGCATGGACTTGCAGGCATCCAAACTTGTTATCATTCAACTTTTATGTTTTAAATGTATTTTGGGACCTCCTTTTATAAAACTCTAATATGATATTGATTGATAACTAAATTTTACAAAAGTCTCTTTATGAGTCGTTTTCTATGATTATGAATGTTGATTCATGAAGTAATACCCCAATTTAGCTTCCGCTGCTATTTGAATTATCGGGGTGTTACACCCTTGTAGAAACTCTTGAGCTTTTGGTACGAGTGCGAGATCCCATTCATCATATCTTCCTTACTCACCTTTAGCAATGGTGAGATCTTGTTGCATTGTTCATTTGTGTGGTGTTTAAACCTCGGATGTGACCGCACCATTTGGTAAGTAACTTCTTCATTACCATTGTGAATGGTAATCATTCCTTCAAACCGTTTTGCATTAATCCCTACTTCTCTTAAAAACGGTTCGCCAAAAATAACATCGCCTATTCATTCATCACGATAAGCATCCATATCTTCTAAAACAGCAAAATCTGTTAAGATAGAAAAAGTTCCAACAAAGATAGGTTTGTTCATTAAGGCTCCAACTACATTGTTTCCCTTGTATTCTAATTTGTCCTTCCTTATATAATTATAAAACTTTTTGGACATTACATTTACGTATAAGATAGGGAAAAAATTAGCGTGTAAAAATTCAAAACCTATCATGCAAGAGAATTCAAGTTGTAGGCACAATCAATACGGATTGTTCTTATCGTGGTCATAATCACTAGGATATCTAAAAATTTTGCTAACCATTCTAGTATCATTCCTAGCTCTAAATTCCTCAATTACCTCACCTTCCTCAATGGTGGGCATTAAATCATCAACTTGATCTCTCCTAATCTCTAATGGTACATTAAGATCGTTTAGTTCTATGTAATCCTTGAAGAAAGGGTCTAATGATCTATTCAACACCAAAGTCTCTCCTATTAGCCTAGCTTCTAAATCAAGTTCCATTCTTTCTTTTAAACCTAACATGTAGACCCTCTTAATTAAACTACTAGCAGGTTTAACACTTTTGAAAATAATTCTTTCTTCCCCAAAACTCAAAGTAAAATTTCTTTTGAAAACATCAATCTTAGCATGGGCGGCAGACAAAAATGGTCTTCCGAGGATCAAGGGCACTTTGATATCCTCGGATATATCAAGAATTATAAAGTCTACGGGGAAAACAAATTTACCAATACCTACTAGCATGTTTTCAGCAATTCCTTTTGGATATTTCAAAGTCCTATCTGCTAATTCAACTATCAACTTAGTGTGAGCTAATTCGCCTAATCTGTAGAATATCTTAACACAGGTATGATAGGATTCACTTAGAGTTTTAGAGAGGGAAAAAGATGGTTGGATGAACACTTAGAGAGGGAGAGTAAAAAGGAAAATATTAGATTAGTGTAATGTAAGAAATGAACAACCAACGCCCTCTCCATGTGTGGAGAGGGTTCATATATGCCTAGCATAATCGGCCATGGGCTTGTATTATGGGCTTACTATGTATCTTTGGCCCAGTTAGCTTACTAACATAACATTACTAATTACTACGAGCTATGACTACTTATATTGGAAGTGACCGATACTTTTCTGTATTTCTAACAATCTCCCCCTAAGGGAGGTCACTCCAATTTACATAAAATTTAAACTTAGCATACTATGCTTTCACTTCAGTCTTGAGCTCGTAGTCTTTAAATTCAATCGCTAACTTGTGATTTAATGTAGTGATCATTGACTTTTGATGTGAACTTGTTCCTTTATCTTGACCTGAATGTGAGAATGTTATCTTGAACACCTTAAGATCATCAACCAAGCATAATCTCATTTCACCATCATGTAAACTTTGCCATCTCGTGAACTTGTGACTTCTGGACCGACATGCTCATACCTTTCTTGATTTGATAATCTTGAAAAGCTTTAATAATGCATCTTTCTTGAATTTCTTTAGCTTTAACACTTTGTCGCTTCAAGAAGGACGTATGGTATCAGAGTAGCGGAAGTCTTGAAACATGTACTTGAGCTTTCATGATGTCTTTATATTTGTCGGTTGGGTATGAGCATGTGGCTATGAATCTTGTGAGTCAGCTGGAATTAGGTACCTCCATCACCATCTTTAAATATTCCTGAAATAAAACAGTTAGCAATAAAGCAGGGGGACGAATATGGCTTTGTCATTCGCCCGTGTTTGGTTGGAGTAACCTTCGAATCCGTGAGGATCGACCTGTGATCAGATAGATTCAATTTAAGAAGAATCTTCTTGACAGGATTTCCAGCTGTAGTATTGAATCTTTCTAACACATATGTATTAGATTCATCGTACTCAGCATGTTCTCATTATCGGAACGTCTCAAAGCAGACAACACGATATGAGTGAACCAGCGAGTTACTATCTCACCGATTGAAATAAAAAATTGATTTGAAAATCAATCGACGTGTCACTTGCTAAAGTGTTTTTGTGACACATCGAGAGTGTTAATCATTTCAAAAATTCATCAGCAATCGTCAATTCATAACCTGGAACAAGTTTGATTCTTATAGAATCGCACCATCGTTTCTTTCCATTTGTCACAAGTTTGATTCGTATAGAATCGCACAAGTCATCTACCATGAGCTTGTTTGATGGTTTGCTAAAGAAGGGATTTCCCATTCTCATAGTGAATGAATACTCGGTTAGTTCTAGCAAATTCACAAGGATAATGCGTAGGACTTCTGTGAATATGTTAACTTGTAATTTACATTGTGTGACCTAGCAAGCATGATTTAACAAGTGTCCTAATGAGATTTATGGATGATCTCTTTTGGCTCTAGACTTGATAGTGACTTTTGTTTTTAGTGATCGGAGGCTGGCAGCATATCCACCTTTTTCAATATCAACTAACTCGGGGTGAGAAAGTTGATAGAAATGCGTGTGATCTTCATAAGAAATGAAATAAGAGTTTGTTGAGAGACTGAATTGGTAGGAGAGGGGTTGTGCAGAGCGGCACTGGGTCGTGCATGTCTTCATATGTGTCAGACTGTAAACACATAGTGTTTCCGACAGTTTATTATTGACCAGTTTCTGCCTAAGTTATGGAGGGCTTCTTTCTTTCACCATTTATCATTACATTTCTTCTTTCATTCTTCAACCCTTTAATGCCTTTAAAGAGACTTCATAACTAACACCTTGTTGGGTTTGTTCCAGTGTTAGCTCCATCTTAGTCGGCATTATTCCGGATTCTCACTTTTTCTCCTTTTGTATCATACCTAAGGACTTCTACACTAACTAGTGGATATCCCTGGGTAGATCCCTCTGGTTCTGTTGGATCATGGGATTTGAATACCTATGCCTAACCACCTTATAACTCCATAAATTTAAGTACATGGTTGGTCTTTAGGGTATTCCATCATAATTAAAACCAAAATCATTAAAAAGTTCAATCAAAGTGTTTGATATAAATATCAAGATTTACCACTTGAGAGGTTTTTCATATCTTTAAAGCTCCCCTGTAACATGTTCATGTAATCGTAGTACTGCTAATTGTTGGAGGCAATTGAGTCAGTTTATACGATCACATGTCAATACAATTAAGATTCAGTTTAATCATATTTTCTCCCCTTATCTAAAATGTTAATCCCTTGATATTTTGGATATCAATTGATTAAACGTTCGAGGACAAAATGTTACATAATCACTATTAGGAACATCTTAATGCTCCCCCTCAAGTTTTGAGGGTATATAAGACTGTGTTGAGTACAATAATTTGAAATTTTTTGAATTTACTAAGAAATTCTTGAAAATTTTATACTCGAGCACACCTTATTTTCACCATAAGTCTACACTATATATATATATACAAATTCACAAACTAATGATATACGAAATGACCTTTGTGATATGAACACAATATGACAAGGTCATATTGTTCTTTGCAGCAGTCTGAGGTCAGTTCCGTAGAGTCTACTACCAACAAATTTCTCAAACTCCTCATCATCCTCCTTTCCTTTAGCAGCTTGTTGATGTCCTTGATCATGAAATGAGCTCTTTTCTTTTCCAATGTGATCCATCTTCTCTTCGGCAAGTACTCCATGTTGATATTCTTGGTAATGTCTTCGAGCGAAGAAAGAAGTCTTGTTAACGTGTCATCACTGAACTTGTAAAGTTCATCGGAGCGTATCGACCTGTTCCTCTTGTAGTCGTCGACATAAATGAATCCTTGAGGGTCTCTGTATGGAGTGTACGGGTGCCTTTTTCTGAAATCTAGTCTTGTAGTATCAGGCTTGGTAACGTTGATCTTCTTTTGATAACCTTCAACTCCAAGTTGAAGATCCTCGACTCGCTTCTGAACAACCAGACTTCTGGTGAACATCCTTAGGGCTATTGCGAAGTCAGCAACATCATCCCCTGAAATATTTATGAGCCGATTCTGAACCACAAGAATTAACATATCCTTGATATCATTGATCCGAAGTCATGGAAAGTCACCTTACTTGAATCTGTATAATACGTTATCAACTCTTCTCACTATAATCTCTTCTAATACCCGTATCCATGTTTCCTCATTACCTTTACATGAGTGACTGCCAGAATATGTTTTGTAGAATATACATCTCCTCTTGATTGTATGCCTTTTGCATATGCATAAAAGGACTTATGTTGTTCTTTCTAATGTGAGATACCCCATAACGCATATCTATCAGCAACTTTAACAGGACTCCATATGTTTGGAACCATGTCTTCAATGCCTGGTAGATCATACTGAGCGGCCTTTGACTTGGTAGTAGACGTCGTGTATGTCATAGTCAAAACTCCTCCTTGTAGATACTTGAGATCATTGTTGATGAAGTATTCAAATGGTACTCTTTGACGTTTTCCATGCTTGATCAAAGGAAGGGGTTTAGAAAGATCAAATGGATAGTCACCGCCTTCAGGATTTTCCTAATCAAGCTTTTCTGAAAGAGCCTTATAGCATTCTTTAAAGTCATATTCTAATTTAGCAAAATTGGAGCGGGTGCCTTTGAGTAGTTTGAATGCAGGTCCTAACAAAATTTCTTGAAATAAATTCTTGATTTTCAGGCCATTCAAGATGTATCCAGAGAAGTCAATGGGAGTGCTCATCAATTCATCAAAGTCCTTTAATGATTTATCAGTAGAAGTCGAAGCTGCTAGGTTCATCAACTAATTTTGAGTTGGTCCTTCCTGTGTAGTCTTTCAAACATACCAGTCAAGGTCAGTGGGTTCTTGAGGTGGTGTAGGTTTCTTGAACTAGTTACATCTAGAGGTAGTGTCATTCCTTGACTCATCTTCATTATCACCCAGATTCCCTTCTTGATCTTGTAGTATGTCTGATTCTGCAACCTCGAACACTAGTTCCTCTGATTGAACAAAATTTCCAAAAGATTTCGGTTGAGACTTGGTGCCTTTGGAAGAGCCAAACGTTGAATCTTTCTTTTTCGGATCAGTGGTTGGTTCTGCATCTTTGCTTAGCTTTCTCTTCTTTAACCCTCAGTCTGATCCAGCGAAAGGGTCTTTATCTTTGTCTTTGTCTTTGCGGCTTCGCTTCTAAGAATACACATCATAAGAGAAGAAGAAATATGTGTCGAGATCGTAAGATTTTTTTAAACTATCATAGCAATCTCGGTGTTTGGGGGCTGCCAGATATGATTTACTTTTCACTATTTTGTCTATAAGAATCTTCTTTAACTCAAATTCAGTAAGTGTAGAAGTAGCCTCTTAAGTAGAATGTGGTTGAGAAGACACCTTTGCTAGAGTAACTTCATTGCGTGATTCTTTAATCAATGCTTCGGTCATAGGTGGAGCGAAGTTACACACTTCCTTAGGCAGAATCTGAGGTAGCTGATCTTTTACTTGCTCTTTGATTTTAGCCGTGAGTGATTCCGAAAGGAAGTTCATGAATTCTTCTCTGGTTTCTCCCAACCGTGTGTCTAGATGTTCATCAACTAAAGTTGTCACTTGAGTGTGTAGAGGGTCCTTTTTAAGTTCAACAACTTCTTTTTGCAATGCTGTTATTCTATCCTCGAATCGAAAGACCGATGCAAAGTCAGGAAGTGTAGATAGAGGATTTATAGTTTCAATTGTTGATGGTGGATTGGGTTTTGTTAGTATTGTTGGAGGTGTGATGGTTTATGATGATTGAGGAATGTTTGTGTGTACAGGTGATGATTCAGTGATAACAGAAACAAGTATTGTAAGAAGAGTGGGTGCCTGCGTTCTCTGGTCTTCATGGTGGACATGAACATCTAGTAGAGAAACAATTTCTTTATCAGTATGAGGAATATCTGAAAAATTTAGGAATTTGGATGCCAAGTCGGATGAATGAGAAGAACTAGTAATAGGAATTTCAATCTTCTTCGTAACAGTAGAGATTGTCACATGAGCATCTTCAACAACTTGTTCTTGAGTAGTCTCTAAATTTTCATTCCCTTGTTGAGCGTCAATCATTTCAGCATCAGCACCCTCACCTTGAACAATTTCTTTATCGCCTTTAATCACATCATCACTTTATTCATCGCTTTTATTTACATCATCACTTTCTTCATCGCTTTTATTCTTATCATCACTTTCTTCATTGCTTTTATTCACATCATCACTTTCTGATTCTAGATTATCATCATCTTTATCATGAGTGGGAGAGGGAGTATGAACAAACTCCTCCTCTTTTTGATCATCATCTTTAGATTCTTCTTCTTGCTCCGAATCAAATACTTGCTCTTCACTTTCATTCTTTTTCTCACTGTCTTCATTACTTGCATCTTGATCATTGTTGTTGTCGTCTTCATTGTTACCCAAGACTCAGATTCACTCTCAATAGAGTCATCTTCTATCACATTGGGAACCTCTGGTTTATCACCAGTTCCTTCACTTGTGACAGTAGGAGTGATCTTTTCAACACTTGGTGGTTTTTTGACAACTGTACCAGAACTACTAAGATGTGTCTTATGAAAGTACCTTAAGCTCTTCTTTCTTAATTCTTTCATCTGAGCTTCTTTAGTCAAAGCTACATCAGATAACAGCTCAATTCCTTTTCCATGAGTAACATCCACCTTTTCCTTTTCCTTTCTTTTAGACTTTGTTTCTACAGGAGCCTCTCTGATGACGATACCTGCTACAGAAGTAATTGTAGATTTCTTGGCAGGTCTCTTAACTCATTTGCCTTTTTGGATAGGTTCTTCATTTGCTTGGACGGGAACACTATCTTTCTTGGATGGAGACGCTTTCTTAAATTTCCTGGCAATCTTAGGAGGTACAGCACCTGTAGCATAGCTAAGATAAGTCTTGTAAGCCATGGATTCCTTCATCTCAGGACTTGTCAAACATTCAGGTAGAACAGCTCCATACATCTGAGATGCTTCTTTTCTTGAAACAAATCTTAAGGTGTTAATCAAGTAGTCATCCTTTGAGGTGTGCATCCAAATTTTGTTTCTCCATGAAAGTGTCTTATCTTGAATAAGAAAGTGGTGAATGATAACTTTTGTGAATCGAGGGTAGTACATCTTTTTTTGCCTTTTGTAGACTTTGTTGTCAATCTGATAAGTGAAGTCTTCCCAGAGTAGTTCCACATAGTCTATATACTTCTGATGGTACATGCCCCAAAGGATTTGTGCTCAGGAAAAATGAAGTTTGTCAAGAGCACTAGTCTTTCCAGATAGGCTTCTGTTGATAAGAGCAGCAAAAGTTCTCCACGGTTGATGCATCTGCTTGATAACAACATCATTGAGTGAATTGATAATTGTTAGGAATTCTGGGTTACTACTGCTGGTGATAATTTACTACTGCTGGTTCAGAGTTGATGTTGCTACTAAAGATTGAAGAAAACAGACTAAGTCATTAGTATTGTTAGTTATATGAGTTAGTACTGCCTATACATTGTTAGTGTTACCAGTATAGTTAGTACTGTTAGTTTATAGTTAATATTGTTAGTCTTATATAGTTAGTACTGCTATTATGATATGCATGAGTTAAATTAGGAATAGATATGCATTATCATTGTACGCGTTTTATAAACCCATTAGGGTTTCCTTAGTGTATAAAAGGAACCCTACGGCATAGTTAGAGAGATATATAGAATTCATATCTCATAGTTAGTTATTCTATAATCTAGGCAGAATATTAGCAATCAATATATTCAAAGTTTAGTATTCATTGTTCTTCTTAGTATTACAAGTTAGATTCCGCATAACTTGTAGTATTCACAATCATAGTTTCTCTTATAGTTAGTTTGGATTTATCCAGGTTAACTAAGCTTTAACAAGCTAAGAAGATCTGTTCATTAGGATCAACAAGTGGTATCAGAGCTTGTTGAGAAACTCTGAATAAGAAGAACACTATATCTACACAAGATCTCATAATCAAAGAGAAGATGGAATCACAGTCAGAAACTACCCAAATAGTGGTATCAGAGCTTGTTGAGAAACTCTGAATAAGAAGAACACTATATCTACACAAGATCTCATAATCAAAGAGAAGATGAAATCACAGTCAGAAACTACCCAAATAGTGTCTGCACTAAAACTTCTAGTACTCAAAACTGGAGATTATGATCTATGGAGCAAGAGAATGGATCAATATCTTACCCACACTGATTATGCTCTTTGGGAGGTTATTGTGAATGGTGATGCACCCGCTATTGCACCAGCTAGTACTGAAGGTCCCATTCCTCCCAAAACTGCTGAACAAAAGCTAGCAAGAAAGAATGAATTGAAAGCGAAAAGCACTTTGTTGTTAGCCATTCCTAATGAGCACCTATTAAAGTTTCATGGAATCAAGGATGCAAAGACCATATGGAAAGCTATCAAGACTAGGTTTGGAGGCAACAAAGAATCAAAGAAAATGCAGAAAGCCATTTTAAAGCAGCAATATGAGAATTTTACTGCATCAAGATCTGAAGGACTGGATAAAACCTATGATAGGTTTCAGAAACTCATCAGCTAATTGGAAATTCATGGTGAAGTAATCTCCCAAGAAGATGCAAATCTTAAGTTACTAAGAAGTCTACCATTAGCTTGGAACAATATTGCCTTGATCATGAGAAACAAATCTGATCTAGACACAATGAGCATGGATGACTTGTATAACAACTTGAAGGTGTATAAAGATGAGATTAAAAGCCAATCAAGCTAAGCTCAAACTCTCAGAATGTGGCTTTTGTATCTTCAGAAAACACTAGCAGCACTAATGAAGCAGTTAATACTGCTTATGAAGTTTCTACTGCTAACTCACAAGGACAAGCTTCTTCCTCATCCTATGCTGATGATGTCATGTTTTCCTTCTTTGTCAGTCAATCTAATAGTCAACAGTTGGACAATGAAGACCTGGAGCAGATTGATACTGATGATCTTGAAGAGATGGATCTCAAATGGCAGGTGGCCATGCTTACCATGAGAGTGAAGAGATTCTTAAAGAAGACAAGAAGGAATCTAAACTTCAATGGCAAAGAAACTGTTGGCTTTGATAAGACAAAGGTTGAATGTTACAACTGTCATAGGAGAGGTCACTTTGCTAGAGAATGCAGGGCACCAAGGAATCAGGGGAATAGAAATGGAGATGTTCCTAGAAGAATTGTACCAGTAGAGACTCCTGCAAATGCCTTGGTTGTTCAAGATGGGATAGGTGGTTATGATTGGAGCTTTCAGGCTGAAGAAGGACCCACAGACTTTGCTCTAATGGCCCATTTGTCTTCAGGTTCATCCAGTTCATCAAGTTCAGACTCTGAGGTATCCACTTGCTCCAAAGCTTGCTTAAAATTCCTACGAGTCTTTAAAAGAACACTTTGATAAACAGAAAGAGCAGCTTAAAAAAGCTAAACTAGAAATTATAGGTTATCAATTAGGCTTAGAATCATTAGATGATAGAATTATTGTTCATAAAAAAAATGAAGCTGTTTATGAGGAAGACATTGCATTTTTGAAATATGATGTTAAGGTAAGAGATAATTCTATTTCAGAGCTTAAAAATCAGTTAGCAGAGGCTTTAAGAGAAAAGGATGATTTGAAACTCAAATTAGAAAAGTTTGAAACATCATCTAAGAAACTAACTGATCTATTAAACAGTCAAATAAGTGTTAATAACAAGACTGGTATTGGTTTTGACAGTCAAATGACTGAGAATGAACTGCATGATATTCATAAGAATAATAGTGAAGTGTTTGTAAGTGCATCTGATAGTAGTGTGAATGAGATTGAAGAGGAAAATAATCAAGTAAATGATAGGTTTAAGAAGGTTGAGGGATATCATGCAGTTCCTCCTCCCTACACTGGGAACTACATGCCCTCAAGACCTGACTTGTCCTTTGTTGGATTAGATGATTATGTCTATAAGACTAATGTGAGTGAAACTATCACTAGTGTGCCTAGGAATGAATCAACTGCATCTAAGTCTAGTAAGGATAATTTGGAACAACCTAAAGATGTTAGGCCTAGTGCTCCTATCATTGAAGAGTGGGAGTCTGATAGTGATGATGATTGTGTGATTAGACCTTCATTTGAACAGAATAAACCTAGTTATGCTAAAATCAATTTTGTTAAATCAGATGAAAATACTAGGAAATCTGTTATTGAACAACACACAAATAGGCAAGCTGAAAACCTTAGGAAAAAGTCAGAAGAACCTAGGGTTGATAAAAGAAATTGGAATGGACTAATGACTCAGAAACTAGGGGATGTTTTGAGTTCAATAGGAAGCTTTTTACAGCTTAGTTTTGTATGGGCAAGTCTTAAACCATTTAATCCGGATTGTAACCTTTTATGTGGAATTAAAATGGTTAAAAAATCTGTGTGTTAAACATTAAGGAAGGGTTATTGGTCAAAGGATGGAAGACCAGTATTTCGGGCAACCATGACTCAGGAGGGTGAACCATCAAACTAATTGACTACAACACTTCCTAAAAGAAATTGTGTCCAACTGCAGTCTTAACAATTGTCTGGCAATGTACCCAGTTAATATGCTAAAGCAAAAGTCCTCAGAGCAACAATATCAAATAGTACTCCAGATATGTATACTGCTGCATCATGACCAACAGTGAATGTGCAAACAACAGTTCAAAATGTTTTTCATAAGTCATAATTCATTAGTTAAGGGACTTTTATCAAAGAAACAACACCGAAAACAGTGATTTTAAAGAAAAGTTAATACTTGCTAGGTAAAAAAATATTACTGATTGCTGGAGTAAGCAGTAGTTCAGTAAGTTAGTGTGTTCAGGGGACATGAGTAAAATGCTGTTAAGTCCTCAGCATGCTGGATTTGGAGACCAATAGGAAAAGTAATTGACCATATCTCCAAAGACAGTGGATCATACATGCCTAAAAGATTTGACTATGTTGATCCTCAAGGCAGACTCAAGTCAGTGATGGCTTGGGTCCCTAAGAGAAACTAATTCTCTTATTTTGAGTGCAGGGTAATCCACAATATACTTTACAAGATTAATGGATTTTTGATAGTGGATGCTCTAGGCATATGACTGGGAACAAGTCCTACCTAACAGATTATCAAGACATTGATGGAGGATTTGTTGCATTTGCTGGAAGTCCTAAAGGAGGTAAAATTACTGGAAAAGGTAAAATTACGACTAGGAAATTAGACTTTGAAGATGTATACTTTGTAAAGGAACTTAAGTTTAATCTTTTCTCTGTCTCACAAATGCGTGACAAGAAAAACAGTGTTCTTTTAACTGAGACTGAATGTCTTGTTCTATCTCCTGACTTTAAGCTACTTAATGAAAGTCAAGTCTTGCTTAAAGTTCCCAGACAGAACAACATGTACAATTTTGATCTAAAGAATGTTGTTCCTTCGACTGATTTGACTTGTTTATTTGCAAAGGCTATAATAGACGAGTCTAATTTATGGCATAGGAGGCTTAGTCATATAAACTTTAAAACTATGAACAAGCTTGTGAGGGGAAACCTTGTTAGAGGCTTACCTTCAAAGCTTTTTGAAAATGACCATTCTTGTGTTGCTTGTCAGATGGGAAAGCAACACAAAGCCTCTTGTAAGACCAAGCTTGTAAGCTCTATCAGCCATCCCTTACAAATGTTGCATATGGACTTATTTGGGCCAACATTTGCAAGGAGTATCAATCACAAGATATATTGCCTTGTTGTCACTAATGACTATAGTAGATTTAGTTGGATTTTCTTTTTGGCCACTAAGGATGAGACTAGTGGGATCCTTAAAACTTTTATAACTGGCATAGAAAATCAAATAAATCATAAGGTTAAAATCATCAGATGTGACAATGGAACTGAGTTTAAGAATAATGAAATGAATCAGTTCTGTGGGATGAAAGGGATTAAGAGGGAGTTTAGTGTTGTCAGAACTCCTCAACAAAATAGAGTTGTTAAAAGAAAGAATAGGACACTAATAGAGGCAGCTAGGACTATGCTAGCAGATTCATTATTACCTACTACATTTTGGGCTGAAGCAGTTAATACTGCTTGTTATGTTCAGAATAGGGATTCTAGTGTCTAAGCCTCACAAACAAGCTCCCTTATGAACTATTACATGGTACACCACCTAGTAATAAGTTATGAGACCTTTTGGTGATATGTGACTATTCTTTAATACCTTAGATCCCACTAGACAAATTTGATAGGACGGCTGATGAGGGGTCCTGGATTAGTAATCTATATATAGCACGGCTGTTAGGGTATTTAACTCTAGAACTAGTCTTAATTATTAAGCCTCATAACAAGACACCCTATGAACTTATTCATGGGAGACCCCCATTGATAGACTTCATGAAACCTTGAAATAGACCAGACTGGCTTTTTGATGTTGATTCTTTGACAATATCTATAAACTATGTGCCAGTTGTTGCAAGAAATCAAACTAATGGTATTGCAGGAACTAGAGATATCATTATTACAAGTCATGCTGAGAAGAAGACAGAACCTGGACAAGAATACATCCTAATACCTATCTGCACAACTGATCCATTAATCTCTCAAGATCCTAAGGCCAGTGAAGAAGATGCTGAAGAGAAGACTACTGAAATGGATGAAAATAGAGCTTCAGATAAAGATGGGAAGGATAATCAAGCCACAAAGGCTACTTTAACAAGAAAAGCAGACTATACATCCTAACAGCACTAATAGTATTAATAGTGTTAGTACACCTGTTAGTGCTGTTGGATCATCTTTTACTAATAATGATCCATCATCACCAGTTAATGCTGCTGAAGCTTCTAATGCATTTGAGGAACATCTATTTGAAAGATTTTCTCCTTTCAAAAATGCATTTACACTTCCACTTGTTTCAAATGTGACTCCAATGGATGATACTGGAATTTTTAGTAATGCTTATGATGATGACGATGCGGGTGCAGAGGCTGACCTCAACAACATGGAAACAACCATAAATGTTAGTCTTATTCTCACAACCATAATTAACAAGGATCATCCTAAAGACCAGATCATTGGAGACTTTAATTCAGCTATTTAAACAAGGATAATGACCAAGATTTCTAATGAACATGCTATGGTGTGTTACATTAATAAGTAAAGGAGAACAAATCATAAAGATTATCAGAACTGCTTATTTGCATGTTTTCTCTCTCAAATAGAACCCAAGAAAGTGATTCAAGCTTTGGAAGATCCAAGCTGGATAGAAGCAATGCAAGAGGAGCTTCTACAATTTCAACTTCAGAAGGTTTGGACACTGGTTAATCTACCTAATGGCAAGAGGGCCATTAGAACAAAATGGGTCTTTAGAAACAAAAAGGATGAGAGAGTAATTGTAGTGAGAAACAAGGCAAGACTGGTTATACAAGGTTATACCCAAGAAGAAGGAATTGATTATGATGAGGTTTTTGCTCATGTTGCTAGGATAGAAGCAATCAGGTTATTTTTTGCCTATGCATCATTTATGGGGTTTATTGTGTACCAGATGGATGTGAAGAGTGCCTTTTATATGGTACTATTGAAGAGGAGGTGTATGTGTGCCAACCTCCTGGTTTTGAAGATCCACAATTCCTTGATAAGGTTTATAAGGTGGAAAAAGCTTTATATGGTATACTTCAAGCTCCTAGTGCCTAGTGTCTGGTATGAGACCTTGTCTACCTACTTAATTGAAAATGGATTTTTAAGAGGCACTATAGATAAGACTTTGTTCATCTAGAAGGACAAAGGTGATATCTTGTTAGTACAGGTGTATGTTGATGATATCATCTTTGGGTCTACAAAGAAGTCTTTATGTGATGAGTTTGAGCAGATGATGCACAAGAAAGTCCATATGAGTTCTATGAGGGAACTCACTTTCTTCTTAGGGTTACAAGTACAACAGAAGAAGGATGGAATTTTCATTAGCCAAGACAAATATGTGGTTGATATATTGAAAAAGTTTGATTTTATCACTGTGAAGACAACAAGCACTCCAATAGAGACTAACAAGGCATTGATCAAGGATGAAGAAGCTGAGAATGTGGATGTACACTTATATAGATCAATGATTGGGTCATTAATGTACTTAACAGATTCTAGGCTTGACAGAATGTTTGCTGTTTGTGCTTGTGCAAGGTTCCAAGTTACACCAAAGACTTCACATCTTCATGATATAAAGAGGATCTTTAGATACTTAAAAAGTCAGCCTAAATTAGGCCTTTGGTATCCTAGAGATTCACCATTTAACTTGGAATCCTTTTCTGATAGTGATTATGCTGGAGCTAGTCTTGACAGGAAATCCACAACAAGAGGTTGTCAATTTCTTGGCAAGAGGTTGATTTCATGGAAATTTAAGAAGCAGACTAGCCAATTCTACTACTGAAGCAGAGTATGTTGCTGCTGCTAATTGCTATGGACAGGTGTTATGGATTCAAAATCAAATGCTTGATTATGGATTCAACTTCATGAACACCAAGATTTACATTGATAATGAAAGCACCATTTGTGTTGTAAAGTATCCAGTGTTTCACTCTAAAACCAAGCACATAGAGATTAGGCACCATTTCATCAGAGATTCTTATAAGAAGAAGCTTATTCAAGTGATCAAGATTCACACAGACCATAATGTTGCAGATCTTCTCATAAAGGCTTTTGATGTTAGTGGGTTTAACTTTTTGATTGCTAGCATTGGATTACTTAATCTCTGAATTATTGTTTAAGGGGAGGTTTATTCGTTTAGATAACAGTTTTTTTAACTTTTATTCATGGGTTATGCATAAATATGGATCCTCATGAATTCTCACATGTCTATCTAGTAATTTCTAGTGTGCGTGTGATGAATAGAGGCATGTTGTTATATAGTTATTAGAGAAAAAGTTAATACTGTTAGTCTAATTTTAGTGTTGCTCTGTAAATGTGTATTGGCATAGTCGATAATGCACATAGAAGCTTTGTTTGAGGGAAGGCTATATGGAACTATGTATATAAGTGCATCGGATTATACATCATGGATGCTTAGAATGGAGTGCAAGAGCTGCCAAGTGATGAAAATGGGTTAATTCTGGTAACTGATACTTAGTACTGCTAAGCTTAAAAGTTAATACTGTCAGTTATTATGAGCAATATGCAAGATGTTTTGGATTGTGTTTCTTTGTGTTTGGAACTAACATTTTGTAGGATTATAGCTTAAAGGTTATTTCATTAATAATGGATATGCTGATTTGGTGTGAATTCTGGTGACTTTGTTAATACTGCTGATGTTTCACATGTTAGTTTTCACCACATAACAAATGGTCATCAATTCACCATGTCTAACAGACAAGAAATATTTGGCTATTCCAGGGCAAACGGCGACTGGTAAAGAATTCTCAAATCCATTAATGGCTGGTAGTTTTCCAAAAACTATAAGTGCGAAAGTTAGTACTGCTAGTACAAACTTAGTACTGCTAGCCTAACTTAGTGCTGATAAAGTTATCGTTACTAAATACTATGCAGGGGTAATTTATGACAAATTAACAGCTACTTTCCTCTTAAGTTCTCTTTAGTGCTTATATAAGCCTATTAATCAACAATATCTTTCACAAATACCAATTGCTCATAATTCATCAAACCCTAATCGATTTTCACACCGACAATATTCAATTATTCATGGCTGATCTTGATTTTGTAAACCAACACAACATGGTCGTGTATTTGGAAAAGAGTGATGAGAATGCAGAATTTCATCAGATAGTGGACTTCCTCTCTACATGTTTGATCAATTATGCTATTACTGTAAGTCCCACTATCTATGCTTCTTATATTGAATAGTTTTGGAATACTGCCACTTCCAAAACAGTCAATTCAGTGAAGCAAATACATGCCATAGTTGATGGCAAGGCAGTAGTGATAACAGAATCATCATTAAGGAATGATCTTCTCCTTGATGATGATGATGATATTACTTGCCTCACAAATGATGAGATTTTTGAAAACCTTACATTGATGGGGTATGAATAACTTTCAACAAAACTTACTTTTCAAAAAAGGTTCATTATCTCCACAATGGAAATTCCTGATACATACCATTCTTCATTGTATAAGTTCAATATCAACTTGCTGGAATGAGTTTTCAACCAATTTGGCTTCAGCAGTTATATGTTTGGCAAAGGGTCAAAAATTTAATTTTTCTAAATTGATTTTTGACGGTATGTTAAGGAACTTGGATCCAAAGAAGTTTTTAATGTATCCAAGGTTTTTACAACTCTTTTTGAATAACCAACTTAAAGATCTACCAGAACCTTTTAATGATACTTATGAAACACCAAGCCATACTAAAAAGGTTTTCTCAAATATGGCAACGCAAAGTAAAAGTTTTTCAGGAAAAGTTACTCCACTTTTTGAATCTATGTTGGTGCAAAACCAAGCACCTGTGGGTGAAAGTTTAGTAACACCCCCCTGAACCACAACCCACACCCTCTACCTCACAACCAAATGTTTCAGAACCTCAAACTGAACTACTTTAAACTGAAACA
Source organism: Tanacetum coccineum (assembly GCA_026074375.1). Taxonomy (NCBI): domain Eukaryota; kingdom Viridiplantae; phylum Streptophyta; class Magnoliopsida; order Asterales; family Asteraceae; genus Tanacetum; species Tanacetum coccineum. Next base: position 22,698 of record BQNB010034697.1, read on the forward strand.
CCTCCAACAGTTTCCTATGAACCTCAGACTGAAGCTAAGATTGAGCATATACTCACATCTCCATCTGTATATCAAAGAAAACACAAAAAGATACAAAAACATAGGAGAGCCAAAAAGGTCACTGAGTTACCTCAGACTAGTGTGTCTTTAGACCTTAGAGCTGATGAGGTTGTCCATAAGGAGGGGGTGATAAAGCGGGAAGGGCTATCACTACTGATGCTAGCTTAGTTGCAGCACAGGACAGTTATAACATAATTAGGACCCAGACCACGGCAATGCCTAATGTTGACATTCCTCAGGGAATGGATACATGTGGCAGTCCCAAGCGCCAAGAAACCATGGGGGTGCTCCTGCTCAAATTAGGTCTGAGAGAGTGCTTAAACAGCCCAATGAACCACCTTTCTTATAAGGTCACACATCTGGAAGTAGGGAGGGCAGGATTGAACATACTTTTGAATTGATGGATATTGTACCACCTACACCCCATGATTCACCTCTCCCAGGAGGTTACACACCTGGAAGTGATGAGGGTAGATTGAAACTGGAAGAATTGATGGCTATGTGGACAAAATTGTCAAAACAGGTGCTTGACTTGGAGAAAGAGAAGGATGCTTAAACTGTGGAGATCCTCAAACTAAAGAAAAGAGTCAAGAAATTAGAAAGACAACGGAAGTCAAGCATCTCACACCCAAGAAGGAGGACATACAGGCATGTTGAGTCTTCTAATGATGATTTGGATGAGGATGGACAAGTGACAAGACAAAGCCAATATTCAAAGATAGTGATTTTGATGATCTTGATGATCTAGTGGATGAAGGAATAGAGAACCACGGAAAGATTGGTGCTGATCACACAGAAGCAGTTAATACTACTGGTGAGGGAGTTAATACTGTTGCACCAAGGACTCCTCCTACAACAACAACAATCTTCGATGATGAGGATGTTACTATGGCTATGGCTCAGACTTTAATAAAGATTAAGGAAGAGAAAGCTAAGGAGAAGGGAGTTGCTATTAAAGATGTAGAAGACTCTTCTAGACCTATCAGATCAATAACTTCACTTCAACCTCTTCTAACCATTGATCCTAAAGACAAAGGTAAAGGTATTCTACAGGAGACTGAACCTATGGAGAAGACAAAGAAAAAGGTTCAAGGTGATGCACAGATAGAAAGAGATGCTAAAATAGCCTTTAAGACTTCAAGTAGAATTGTGTAACATCCGGGAATTTTTGAAATTTTAAATGACGATTTTACCCTTTGACTTTTTGGGTCCGAATTGACTTTTTGACTTTTGACGTTTTATTGTCTAATAAAAGCAATTACGCTTTTGGCTGGTAATATTTTCACGGAACGTTTTTTAATTTTATATCTTATTTATTATTGCACTCGCGAGTGAGTTCAAGTTACTTTTAACTTTTTTTGATAGAATAAGAAATATATATATTAATTCATAGTTGTTTGTATCAAATCGATTCCACTAATATCACAGTTTTTCACAACTCGGAACTCTAATAAAAAGCAATTGGATCATACAACAATATTTCGGCACTAACTTTTTAGGCTATGCCGGGACTGAAAACAAGCTTGGTAGTGGCTAAAACAGCATTCGCAAAGTTGTTAAACTACACGCAATGTGTACCGACACATAAAAAATATTTATATTTGTTTTTAATTCTCATTTAGTTATTTAATAAAAAATATTAATTATGATCATTTATCATGTTATTCAAAAGCGTTGTTGACCAACCGCGAATTATTCGAGTAATTTTCATTTTACATGGTTAACCGAGTCACGAAATAAATAACAGGATATTTTAATATAAAAATGTTATAAAAATATTTATGGAAATGTTATCAAGTAAATACTCATTTTATCAGATAAATGATTTGGAAATACAATTGGACGCAAGTTTCGATTTTGAAAACATCCGTTTAGTTGCCAGTATGAGTCCCGAACCAATATTTTATAAAGTTTTCTTCCAACAAAATGTACACCTTTAGTCCCTCAAGTTATTTTTACACTTGCCTTTTAATTTTATCAACTTTTTTTTATATATATAAGTTTTATAACTTATTTATTTTACAATATAAAAACACAAAATATAAACACTATCTCTTCCTCTTCTTTTTTTTTCCGGCGAAGCCTCCTCCGTCGCCGGCAGCAGCCGGATTCGGCCAACACCACGCCGCCGCGGGGACGCCGGAAAAACTTTTTCGGCGGGCCTTTTTGGCCGAATCAAAAACGGATCCCCACCACCGGATTACCAGATCCCACCACACCACTTGCGACACGCTCTGTTTACTCCCCCCCCCCCTCCGACTGCCACAGTCGCCGCCACCACCCACATCCACCACTCGACAACACCACCACCCCCGCTGCCATCCTCACCATCGACACTACCACAACAACATCACCACCCCCACCGACGTCACCAACATCACCATGAACAACCACCACCGAGGGTGCGTTTGGTATTGTAACAGCCACGAAGGGCGTGTTTGTTTTTGTGGTGAAAACCACCACGAGGGTGGTTTGGTTCGGCTATAAAAACAGCCACCGAAGGGGTGTGCTTGTTTCTTCGTTTAGCACCGCATAGGGTGCGTTGGGTTTTCATAATATAGGGTGCGTCCGGTTTGGGGTAATCTCCTAGAGGGCGCGTGTGGGTTTGGTTTTCACCGGAAAGGGTGCGTTTAGAATCAGGTCAGCATCAAGGGGCTGTGTTTGGTTTGATTATGGCAGCTAGGCTGCGTTTGGTTTAAGAAAAACGCAGCTAGGGTGTGTTGGTTTCGATCTCAGCCAACGAGGGTGCGTCGGTTTGTGGTTCGCAGCCGTGCCCCAAGGGGGTGCGTCCGTTTGGGTGGCAGCCACCACGAGGGTGCGTCGGTTTTGATATAAACACGAGAAGGGGTGTTTGGTTTTAGGAATAACAACAGATTAGGTGCGTTTGGTTTGTGTGGAAATCAATAAGAGTGTGTTTCGGTTAACAACAAGGCTGTAAGGGTGCGTTTGGTACAACAGATTTGCAATAAAGGGGTGTTTGGTTGGGCAGATTGGTATTAAAATGGGTGTTTGGTTGGGCAGATTGGTATTAAAGGGGTGTTTGGTTGGGCAGATTTACCAAACAAGGGTGTTTGGTTTAAGTGATGCTTCTTATAAATCGATGATGAGTTATTCTCTTATGTTTATGATCTTGAAAGGTCATGTCATGAATATAAAACACGAATGGAGTATGCTGAGATCTTTTGTCTTTGTTTTTCTTTGCGGTTTGAGTCTTGATAGTGTATAGAAGGAGGATGGGGATAGGTTAGAAAGGATTTGTTGTTGTGGTAGGTTGATGTTGTTATTGTGTTGTTGTATTGTTTATCTCTTGAATTTAGATTATTATGTTTTTGTCTTGTGTGTCATACGTTTTGAGGTAGCTAAACTTATGTCTAACTCCGGTAACTACAGAGTTAACCGTCAACTGCAGAATTTGGTAACTCTAGGGTTGCCTCATTTTTGATACTATCTATCACTTCTTGTTTCATTTTCATTTTCGATAAGATCTGTCACTTGTTCTCATCTTATATCTCTTACTTTTCATTTTCGATATACACATGTTGGTCAATCGAAAACATGATTTTCGATACACAATTCGTGTACATTGAAAATCAATTTCAATTTCAAAATCCTTGTTGCAGTTAAGGTGTTCACGCCCTATGGTTATTTTATTAATATCAGTACAATTTCGCTATATATGTTCTGCTCTTTAATTTTAACCATCGAATTTGTCCATTGATCATCAAAATTGACTACCAAAATTGACCATCGAAATTGGATCGAATTTGACCACTGAAAATGACTTACTGAAAAGTATAATAAGCAGAAGTTAGCACCAAAATAGCATAGACCTTAAAATATCATCAACTTTAATTAGTGACGTTCATATGATTAAAGCCTAAGTTGTCAATTCTCGATTGCATAATAAACAAAACCCGAAATTGTTTTTACAATTAAGTACTGAAATAAGTACGTTAAGCACAAAATAAGCTGGAATTCACATAACAATAAAGTAATTTGAAAAAAAGCAGATCCAACCAGAATAAGAAGAATACTCAATATGTTAAATGAATAAGCTGAACGAGCAGAATCCGGACCGAATAAGCAGAACAAGCTGAACCGAATAAGCTGAAAAACATCATGAATCGACTTTGCAGCTCTGATACCACTTATGAGGAATCTCGATTCATGATCTCGGGAGGTTGGGGAAGCTCGAAATAAGAATAAGCCATTTCTAGAGAGAGAAAGCTTTTCACAATTTTAAAGGTTTTTATTAAGAAGAATAAAATAATATAAATTACAATTTGGAGCTTCGCCCCTTTAATGTTGATTAGAGGGCAGTGTATATTATTGACCTAACACAAGGAGGTTTAAGCTAATTACATTTCTAGCCTTTGTGTTTTAACTTAATAATAAACAAGTGTAATTCCTATAATGACACCACATTTTTAATCCTAACAATTATTTGTCAAACTAAATCAAAGGTCATTTTGCGTAAATGCATCATGTCCTTTTATGGGTTTTTCTTTACTTAAGATGCAAAGCACTTAGCATGTTTGTATCAAGATGATTAGTGATGATATCGACTGTTAATAATCATGGATTAAGTCTTAATTAGTATTTGATTTTGTGGTGATTGAAGGTTAATTATGATTTGATCTTTATTACCTCCCACACTTAAATATTTTACAAATTCCCACATTCCATTATATCTCTCACACATCACTTACTCCTCACTTCCCACTAAAAATTCCTCTAATCATTTGTTAATCCCTATTTCCCAAAAAATGATTATTCTTACCTTTTCACAAAATCTCAACATTCCTACAAACATTCCTTCCCATTTCCCAATTACATTCCCTAATCATTATTGTCCAATTCTTTTCTTCCTTAATGACTATATGATTAACCACAAAATCAATCTTTTTATTATCTCCATCTTCATTATTCTATTCATAACCTTCTTCCTTAAACCTTCCTCATATAAACCTTCCCAAAGCTTATTCACAACATTACAAATCACTTTTCCCTTCTACACAATGTAACTCTCTTGTACCTTGTTGTTTCTACATTCCCCGCATAGGTCCTTTGTGGCATATCATAACATTCTCCAACCCTCTTATTCCTTATTTATTCTCTTCTTCACTTACTCACTCACACACTCACTCACTCATTCACTCACTCATATACTCTCAATTTGAATTTCATACACACATACAAACTTAAAGCTTCTTCCATACACTTCTTTACTCAAACACTCTCAAGGTGAAATATAAATTACACATACACACTTACTCCAAATTCTCTACCACTTTTGCTAAGTCCACCATTCCTGAAGATTTAAATTCAAATTTGAATTTCATCCTTAAACCTCCAAACCATCACATTCACTTCCAATATTTCCAACTTCACTTCCTTCTTCCAACATTTAAACTTCTAAATTTGAATTAAAATTAGGCCTCCCTTCCATCACATTATGAAAACTCACACACAATCTCATACACAACTCACTTCTCTCAATTTAAATTTGAAATTCATACTTTCCCCGTCAAAACATCCACCATTTCTCTTCAAGCTTGGAATATTCCTTGGCATATTCTTTCTCTCTTAACCATGCCAACTCACACACTCAACCATGGTTAGTTTATAACTAATCGAATTACATATGAGGAATACCCAATATACCCTTTTGTTAGTGCAAATATTACGATATTTAATCTATACGATCTCTTTATGTTTTGGTGATGTACCAAACATTATCTTGTAATACGTAACGTAGAGTGGCAAGTTACTCGTAATCAACAAAAACTATCAATGCATACTTGCATCTACATCTCTAGACGTCTCAAGACTACATCAACACAGACATTTGTTTGCACCCAACGTAAATCAGATAAGGTATGTATAAACAACATTAAACTTGTTGGATGATCGAAGAAATAAGTTTTTGTCTTAAACTTTATATTTTTATAAATATAACAAAACTATTTCTCAAAAATTATTTAGACAAATTATTTTTGAATTATAAAGAAATGTTTTATTTAATAATTATTTTGAATTTCAAATGGTTCTTTTCCCCCAAAACATGTTAACACTTTTACCAGACATGTATGGTCACCACAAAAAAGACAAAAATAGGAGGTATGTCGGTGGTAGTCCCTTAAATAGGTCGGGCCTTAATTGTATGTGCAGGCCCCCCTAATATATTGGGACGTCGTTTCCTGACAGGCTATTTTTCAGCTCTTATAAATAGTGGGTGACCTCCAACTATTTTCATAACCCTTTTGCACGAATTCTCTCAGTTTTTCTCTCTCTAGATATCTCATTAAAATATCTCTGAATCTTTGTCATTTACCTTGTTTTTCTTACTTAAATGTGATCAATTTTCTACTTCTTTCCTTTTCCCTCAAGTTCAGAGAAGAACTTTGTCATTTCAAGATCCGAAGTTATTGTAGTCTAGTTAGTCCATTTTGTTAAACATTTGTCTACATATAGATCGAAGGTCAATGTCTTCCAATCTTTAGTAGTGTGTAGTATCCAAATGGAATGATGTATATATCTTGGTGGGTTCATTGTGAAGTTTGGTTCGTATTTTTAGGCCTTAAAATACATTGGTGAAGTGGTAGATTGGTTCTAGCTAAGATTAGGACTCGGACCATTTAGCTTAGTGTCAAAAAATAATGTAAGCGACGCGGTTTATGTGTTTAGGCCATAAAACACAAGGTTTGTTATGTTGGGCCATAAAACATAACGGGTTTGGTTGTTCCCAGAAGAAGGATTCGTCATTCTAGTTATGTCAGAAGAAAAATATTATAAGCATGAGTATAGGTTTTCTCCGCGTAAAAGGGGGCTGTTGATTAGGGATAGTAATTCTGAGATGGATACTCCTCGAGGACGTGGAGTGTAGGGCAAAAAGGGAGGATTCGTGGATCCGAACACACTATAAATCACGTGTGGTTGCTTTTCTTTTACCTTGCGCTTTAATTATTTCTTTACATTATTACCCTTTACTTGTTATACTTGCATTGTGGATCAATGGATTGTGTGAATGGTTGTCGTAGATCTTTGTTAGTTTAAGGTTGTGTAGCGCTTTGTGCCATTTATATTCGTGAATGTGGTTTTATTGTTAGAATATGCGTGAGTATTGTAAACCTATTATCCATATTTCATATTGGTCAAAAACTTGATTCGGTAATTGATACAAAAGATCTAGTCCGAAAATCTCTTTTGGTGGCGTCCCATAACTATGGCGGACCCCTGAATATACTGGCGGCCCCATATTATATATGGGACTGCCTGGTAAGAAGATTGATTGTAATCATTTGATCTTAAGTTTTTAATGGTAACGTATTCACCTCCCCCCACCTTTATGGTTTCCAAATTTGGTATCAGAGCCAGGGTCGCTCTAGATTTTCAAACAATTGGTCTTTAAAAATAGAAGTATCGATTCCATTATCTAATTCACCATGAAGGGGGAACTAAATATGAGAAGTGTTTTTTGTTTTGATTCTCGTACTAGTTTTGTTATTAAATATACTTTGTATACTAGCTTATTTTTTTTTGGATAATTTTTCCTTTCAAAAAAGTACTTGAAAGTGTAAACTTATGTTTGTCTAAGTCGTATAGAGTAGGAAATGATGTCTTCTAAAACATGAAATTTATGTGATGAACACTTTTTAAAGTCCTATGTTTACAGTTAAGTTACAAATGATTTTGAACAAAAAAATGTCTTGTTTTGGGAGTACTGGTGGCGTCCACATAAATGTTAGGGCGGCCCTCAAATATATCTGGGGGCCGTCACCTTTAAGGGGGCCGTCTGTGTTGTGTTTTGTTTGTGTTCGCAGTTTTGACAAAACTTAAAAAAATCAAAAAAATCATATAAAATCAACCGTAAGTCCGTAGAAGTCGTGCCACCCACCATTTCGAAGATAATCGAGTCTAGTTTCATTTAAAAATACTTCCAAGTCTTTATTCTAAACTTAAGTGAGTCAGAAATGTAAAATACTATATAGTGGTCAAAAATATATGTTTCAGTTTGACGTAAAACTTGTAGTTTACCTTTTCTTTCAAGTCGAGCATTACTAGTCAACTTATCCTTGAAAACATTGATATTGATTAATTTTTAATATGGGGAGGAAACTATGTTTGTTTTCAAATAAAATCAAGCTATGTATACATTGTTATATCTAATACACAAAACGATGACGAATATCCTTATGTGTATGCTAGATGATTATGTGTATTTAACTTTTACTTCAACTCTGTTAATAGATATCAATAAGTAATCATTACTATTTGTAATTGAGCTAATTATATATCTAAACACATTTTCCATGTATGCTATTTATATGTTACTAGTTTGTGCATTGTATATAGGCATAGATCACTATACTTACAAGTGTTACATAAACATCTTGTAGATTATTTTGAGTGTAGTAACCCATTTAGAAACGAGAGTTAAATAGTTTGTCAAGTGTGTGGAAAAATAATGTCCTAAGATAATATGTTAAAATCCGTCACTAAAATATTTCCAACACATTAACTCTCTTCCAACAAGATGTCTAAATCTTTTCATCGTCTTGCTTTGTTTGACCTTGGGTTGGTTAAACAAAAGAAAATATCATATTAATACATTAGTATTTAAGTAAAAGAAATTGTATTTTTTTTGTTAAACTTTGCTTATGCTTGCATTGTTCTAACACACACACACATAATTATATTCTTTTTATAAACATATAGTATTTTACAAAATATGTGTTTTGTATTAAAATGGTTAGAAAAATCATTCATACACTAATAAAATGTCAAAAACTATGCATACGATGCATAACAACAAATAGTTTTTCGCACAAGCAAAATATATGACAATCTTGAAGTAAGAAATTAACTTGTCATTATTCATCAACCTCACACTTACAACTAGTCTTAGGATTAATGGAACACACTATGAAAATCTTTATTTGTCTTCTTTTAAAAGAGTGTTCGTGAGGGTCAAGAAAGATTTCGAATATATATCAACTCATTATTCAAACTATGATTGATATTATTATCGAATCTAATTGACAAGTTTTTGAGTATGGACAAGAAATTGGATTCTTATTTGTCTAGCTTTGAGATTATATCAAAATGTAACAAGATATATTATCTTAAACCTACATACCCAATCACACTCGATTGATATGAAAATAACGACATCCTTTTTTAAGACGATAAGAATATGCATCGTATCATAACTCACACTTGTGTAGATGATGTCATATTGAGTCTACTTGTCCAATTGGTTGTGTTCCAAATATTTGGCAAATATATGCATAAAATACACAATGAAGTAGGATTGACGACTTGAATGTCTTGTCCAAAATATTCAAGTAATTTACCTTGCAATGCAATTGGTAAAGTCGTCATCTCCGAAAAGCCAAACATGAGCAAATGCACAACATATGTAACTTTGCTCAAACAATTCAAAAGCACAACTCAAAACTTAAATTCTCTTCTCATCAAAACTTTCTCTTACTTAACCAAATAAGTATAATATTTCTTCTTCACCAAATAAGAACCCTTTAACCATCTAAGGTTAGGACTAGGAATAATTGAACATATTCCTCAAACCAATATCGTGCTTTCTTTCAATAAGTGATCGTAAGAGGATTTCAAATATGAAGATGATTATTATTCAAACGATAATCAATCTCACTATTCAATCCAATTACAAATTTGGAATATGAACATGAAATCGAGATTAGGATTTATATAGATCACGGAAATATCAATCAAATGACCATAGATATTTTTCCGTGTCTACATGTTTAACCATCCTCGGTTATTACATGAAATCACGAAGTCGATTGCAAGACAACAAGATTAGTCATCAAATTGCAATTCACACTTGCAATGAAGATGTTTCATTGAGTCTAAAGTGTTCAAATGTTGTGTTATTAGCTATGGTCAAATTATACATGCTAAACTTAACACACTCTAAGTAGGATTGACGACTTATGAATTTCCATCGGGAAACTCATAAGTACTCCAACTTGATAAGCAAGTCTTGGATGTCATTTCCGAAAACTCAAACCAAGAACCCTTATAACTTATATAAGCTTCTCCTAATAACCGAATTTCAACACCATCTCCCAAATAATAATAATAATAATAAAAAAATGATCCTTGCCCAAATTTGTCACTTCCACGGATCGATGGATCCTTCGTCCTAAATTCATCTTCGATTTAGGTAGATCCGCCCTATGGCATTAGATTTAAACGTCTTCCTCTTGTAAATCTCTTGCTTAAAAGTCTAACATAGATGTAACTAAACTTTAGTAAATCATCATTATTTCTACAAAGAAACAAACACAAGATCTATTGAGGTAAATAACCTTAATTGGATTTCTTTCATAAAAGACATGCAAAGGTGCATTCTTTGAACACTCTCAATATAGAGCATTACACATTGTCACTTTTAAGCATACTCCTAGGTCCTGGATGACTCATTCTTTCTTATAGCTACAACAACTTGCTTGCTCTCTCATTCAACCCTAGAATTCCACACATATTGATTAGGATTATGTGAACCGAAATTAAAGTACATTAGTTGAGTCATAGTAGGCCTTGTATGAAAAGACAATACAAATTTCATCTTTGCTACACTTCATTAGGCAAATATAGGATTTCTATTTTGTCTAACATGAGAATGACTACTGGAGAATCTATTGCACTAGAAATTCAATTTGACCTAACGGTTGAATTGCTTCCAAGAGTGAAGTTGGGTTCGTGGTATAACCAATAAAAATGGTCGTGTTTAACCTGAATTGAGCACCACTAGTGATCGTCTCATATTCATTCTCTAATTTGATTAAATGGATCTTCTTAAATATTCCTAATGATAGTCTACATCGATAGACTTTGTATTTCATTAGGAGTGCACATTAAGCAAGTAGAAATTAGGTTTTCCCTTAGTTAATCTAGACTACATGCATTTCACATATGTGCTTTGAAGTTTCATGATGATAACGTGCTCTCATGTAATGCAATTATATGCTTTCATGTTTATCTTAATGCTCAATGTTTATTTGCTTAACTATTGAATGCATGTCTGTTGTAAAAGCGTTTGCCTTTTTCTAGCAATTTAGATAAATTATTCCTTAGTTTATCTAAATAACGCATGCTCCTAAATGCTAATTGCTAGCATGTTTTACATGACGATTACATTTAAAATTATCATGTTTTGTTTGCATCATCTTACATGGCTTACATGTTAATTGTGCACCTACACTATGTTAGGTTAACGTATGACAAATAAGGTTTAGATGTCATATAGTCTTACACATTAATCTTATTGATTATTGTGTCGATGCATACTTAGATAAACTTGCATGCTTATATCTATATGTCTTATACATCTATCTATATATTTTCTCACACTAGAATATCTTTCTTCGCGTTCGTGTCACTAATCTAATTTTTCAAAAGAGTCACAAAATGGTCTTAAATCTTCTAGATTCTCCCGTCACACATTTCCTTAATCATCATCTCCCTCTCTTCTAAATAATCCACTCTTTGTCACAGGAAAGTTAGATGCAAATCTAATACCCTTCCAAGTAGGTTTGACAACTTAAATATTTCATCTAAAATATTCAAGTATCTTTAACTTGTAATCGCAAACGTTAGAGGTCATATCCAAAAATCCCTATTCAAGCCTTTTAACAACATTAGTTAAAACGATCTCCATTTCTCTTTGACGAAAACATTCTTTCTCTTTGATGAAAACATTCTTTCTCTTCGACGAAAACATTCTTTCTCTTCGATGAAAACATTCTTTCTCATCGATGAAACATTCTTTCTCTTTGACAAAAACACTCTTTGTCTTCCGATCACACCTCTTTCTTCTCACTTAACCATGCCTCTTCAACCATAGAGATGGCTAGTCTCTTTCCTCTACTATTTCCCCTACCACCTTTAAGACAACCGTATACCTCGTCGTGTGATTGTTTTATGAACATTCACAATGCTCGAGAAAAGCTACATAACTCTATGGGTGTAGTTTATCATACGTTAACCACCATCCGCCTTGACATTGTCAAGCTCGTCGCCTTCATCTTCATTTGTTTCCTTCTTTATTATTATTATTATTATTTTCGCGTACGAAACATACCGAAGATACGTCATCATTTCCTTCGGGACAATGTCCAAAAGGAAACATCTCCATTCGAAAAGGATGCGTCTGAAGATAACATCGTCGACATTCTTTCTTTACCCCTCAACCGTGAATCGTTAAAATATATTCGTCTAGGTTTAGGAATGATGGAACATATTCCATAAATCGTTCTATTATTTTCTTCTAGTTTCGATTCTAGTCTGTGTTCCATTCTGTGTCGTGACAACTTAATTACTTCACCCGAAGTATTTTTAAGCATTTTTAATTGGCGAAATGCAAATTAAAATGTCACTCCCTTCACAAAATTTGTCAAAAATCAAGCCCTCTCCTGTTGGTGGTCCGACGGCCCCCAGACATATTCTGGCGGCCCCCAAATATATCTGAGACCGCCGACAGTAGGCTTGTTATAGCGTTCATTCTTTTCTGAATCCATAACCAAACACTTCCTCTCTTCTGCTATGAGCTGACGTCTACTTTACACCCAAACCTATGCCCAACATCTCTCTAAAGATCAATGGGTCATCCTCATATCCTAATTCTCATAAGCATCATTGCTTATGGTGTTAATAGTCAAGTGAATTTCATAATGAAATGCGTCTCATTCTCAAACACAATCCTTACAATCGTCATACTCATAAATTGATCCTCACTTCTCATAAACCTTTTTTCTCGAATGGTCTTTTCACTTCTAAATGATTCATCTCTCTCTTAATAGTCTTCTCACTTCTAGTAGTCGTCTCACTTCTAATAAGTCTTATCTTCTCACATCCCACTTGTTGAGTCTCTCATATTCTTCCACCATGAAAGAACTACCACCTCTTTTCACATCGTACTTTGTTCCTCAATATTGTCAACCAGCAAAACACCAAACAAACCTTTGAGTTCCCAATCATCCACCTTTGTCTCGATAGGATCATATGCACATCAATTGTTAGTGCAAACGATATATCAATCTTTTCTATCAACCTCTCATCAACACATTCCTTCTTTAGTATCGCTCATCCTTTCCCACTTCTCGGCTCTATGGAATCATTTTCATTCACATCCAAGAGCACATCGTCTCCATCCTCGTCTTATTTTTCTTTTTATCCTTTTAAAGTATATATTTTTTTGACATATTTCTCCAAGATATTAAATGTCATTCGTCTACTTTTTAAAATGTCATTTTCATAATATTTTTGTGTCAATCAATAAACGAATCCCATTCTCGTTTAATAAAAGTCGGTCTAATCTTTGTCCTTAAACATATGTCTTGAGTCTTTTAATTATATCATTTAGATTTTTGATTTTAAAACAATGATTGCATGTGTCTAGCTTCTAACTTTCTCTTAAAGTGTCATACTTTAGAATACTAACACCTAAAATGCATGTCTAGTCTCCCAATAATATTTTGATATATATATATGTGCACTTGTCTACTAACTTTGTTTTGTAGCACAACAATACCTTGATTCCTTGGTTCCCCAAACAGAGGGGAGCATATACCGAGGGGGAGCACTTACAAGCGCGTGTGTATTGGAGTAACCCACATGGGTGTGTGGAATGTAGGTATATGTATGGGAGTGTAACATACCTGTATAAGAAAACTGTCAGTAAGTCGGTTGTAACAAGTCTCACTTTGTTCCTCAACCTTGTCAACCAACATAATAATCATAATATTAACTGTATTGGATATGTACATTTGTAAGCAATGAAGTGGGAGGAGAGTTTGGTTAAGGTATGGCACTAGCAAGTGTTAGGGAATAGTGTTTATATTGACAATCATTGTGTGTCTAGCATAACCGTGTGCGCGTCATTAATACGGTCCGTATGGTTAGGTATGTCGCGTTTCACTTTCCTACTTTTTGGCTCTTGTGGAATCATTTTCATTACAAACATGACACATGTGATAAAGAGGGTGACGTCCAATCCCCCACGTCAACAATGACGACACATGGACCCCCACTCATAATTCACACACCACACCCACCCCCGAATCGGTCGTATTGTTGATTTATGATTGTCATGTTTAGAGGCGTAAGTATGTAGGTGATTGTATTGGGTAGTATATATTTATAGTATGTTTATTTATATTAGTAGTATCTATTATTATGTGTATATTTGTTTGGTGAATGAGTGTTACATATTGTGTTCCAATAGATATTACGAATAGGGTAATAGTGACTGTCTTTTTTGTCGTCTTACACTGTTTTAAAAGGTCATTCTCATAATATTTTTTTTTGCGTCAATCATATAAAGAATCCATTCTTCGTTTATTAAAAGTGGGTTAATCTTTCTACCGAAGCATCGTCTCGATTCTTTTTATTTACTTCATTTAAGTTAGTTTTATATATATTGATATCTGGTGTCTAGTTTCTACATGTCTATGTCCAAAGTGGTTACTTTAGATGTAATTAAACCTCGAAGAGACAGTGTCTAGTCCCGCTAATGTTTTGCTATATTGTATATGTGCACTTGTGTAGTACTAACTTTGTTTTGTAGCACAAACTATTATCGTTGATTCACGTGTGTGTTGCAAAATTATTAGTTAGGGAGTTGTACAACACGAGGGGTGAACGATACTGGCAGACATATGAGGTCCGTACGACAGTGTGTGTAATATATAGACATAGGGAGGACAATAGTGGGGGAAGTTTGGGGTGAAGTATGGAAATAGTGGTGTTGGTGAATGTGTAATGAGATGGTATTGTTGCGGTATGGAGTTGGTTAAAAAGGATGTATCTGTTGTTAATTGATACTATGGAGTGAGGATATAGCCATTAAATGTGAGAGCGGGTGTGTTGTACGAGTGGGGTAGGGGTAAAATACGTGTTGTATGGGGTGTTGTGGGTAGATGTAGTATTACAGTGTGATAATACGTATGTGTACATTTAGATTGTAAGTATTAAAATAGGTCATCCTATCTACCTTCAACTTATTTAATGTGAAGTACCTAAGTTCTTGTTCATGCCTTTCTTCTCATCTTCACGACAATACTCTGAAATTACTAAGAAACACAAAATCACCTCAACCGTATTTCTCATGTTGTCTTCTCATTCCTCCAACCAATATACTTGGATCACCTACCTTTTCCTCATTCCTTCAACCTATACACTCAAAGTACCTACCTTCTTCTCTTGCCTACCTCTCATCTCTCATGACATTTTCTAAACTATCTAAAAACACACACAATCACCTTCACTTTTATTTCTCATATCTTCTCCTCATACCTCAAACTTATATACTCGGAGCACCTACCCTCTTCTCATTCCTCCCGGAGCACGTACCCTCTTATCATGTCTTCTTCTCAAACCTCCAACGTATATGCTCCAACCATTATCTACATAATATCTTTTTGCTTCGACAAAAGGGGGAGAAGGAAGTGTAAACGAGTAAATTTTAAACTTTACTATGTGTTATAGTTTACATAGTTTGTCATCATCAAAAAGGGGGAGATTGTTAGTGCAAATATTACGATATTTAATCTATACGATCTCTTTATGTTTTGGTAATGACAAACATGTGACTTGTAATACGTAACGTAAAGTGCGCAAGTTACTCGTAATCACAAATCATCAATGCATACATGCATCAACATCTCTAGACGTCTCAAGTATGCATCAAGATGGACATTGGTTTACACCCGACGTAAATCACATAAGGTATGTACAAAAAAAGCATTTACTTGTATGGATGATCCATATAAGTTTTTGTCTTAAACTAGAGACAATTTTATAAATGTTTTTTATAACAACATAATTTTTCAAAACTTAATTAGACAAATTATTTTTGAATTATAAAGAAATGTTTTATGTGGTAATTATTTCAAAATTCAAAATCTGGTTCTTTTCCCCCTAAAAACGTGTTACACTTTTACCAGACAAGTTTGTCACCACAAAAAGACAAAAACATGAGCGTCTGTCGGGGCGGCCCTAATGTTCGTCTAAATACGTATCAAACAAATAACTCTCAATTATATACGTATACGTAAAGTAAGTATTCATACAAATTATTCTTAGGAAAGAATAATAGTAATCAACACGGGTATCGTTCTCCTCGGTGAGAGGTGAATAGAAATTCACGATTATGTCGGGAATCGAGCTTGATTATCATAAAGGATTTGGATTTGGTTTCTAATTCTAATAACGTAAATGGAAATTAAATTTAAGGCACGTCTATCTAAAAAGACCATTAAACATTAAGCATTAAACGGGTAAGGGAATTAAAAGCGACAATTAAGCAAGTAAAAAAAATTTTAACCCTAAAAATGCAAATTTAATTTTTTAAAATATCCTAAATGACTTAAAAAGAATTTTCGAAAAGAAAAATCATATTTTTTTGATTTTTGATTTTATTTTTTTATGATAAAACAGATTTAATCAAATAAAAACATTAAGAAATAGTAAAACTAATTTATAAAAAATCTAGACAAAAATTCTACAGAAAATACTTTAATTATTACTGATGTAAGAAATAAAACATGGAAATAGATAAAGGAATAAGCAGTTATTAAGCACATAAGCAAATAAGCCAAACTGAAAGAAGGCATAAGAAATAAATGATGCAATACATGTATGAAAAAGACCCCAGGGCAGATGGCAAGGGTTTTTTGTGTGTGAAAGGATGAGGTTTCTTTTTGCAAAAACATATTATTTTTCAAATTTTCTTTTAAAACAGCTGAAAATAAGTAATAATAAGCAACTTTAAAAAAAAGGAACTTTTTCTAAATCTTATCAATAAGCAAGAATAAGCTCAAAAGAAAATGGCAGTTTGGACTTTTAAGACTTGGATTTTAAGCAAAACTTTCTTGAAATTTTTGGGACTAAATAAGCAAAAAGTAAAGCAACTAAGCTTGACACAGCCTTAACTCTGGACCTTATAAGCACTAGGGATAAAAAAATTAGCAAATTACGTAAGCTGAATAAGTACCAAAGAGCATAAAATAAATGACAAAAAAAAGGTTTTAAGGACATTTAACCAAATTTAAGCTAAGGTATTTAACAATAAGCACTAAGGAAAAAGATAAAAGAGAAAACCGATAAAGGTTAGACTCTCCAAGAGCACAACTAAGCAGGATTTTAGAAACAAAAGAAATACGCCCAGAAAAGGCTGAAAGAAAATGACATACTAAAATACTTGTTTTTGGACTTTTAGAATTAATGACTACCTTTGCAGTGAAAATAAAGACAAAAAATTTTGACCAACTAAAAACTTAAAACAGATCAACTATAGACTATAATAAGAAAATTTTAATCAAAATTAAACAAAGAAAAACTAGCCTCTAAGCACAAATAAATCTGCAATATTGGACCTTAAAGCTAAATTCTACTTGACTGTTTTTGCTCAAAAGTACTAAAAAGGCTTTACTAGAGACTTAAGACTCAAAAAAGATTTAAAACAACTCAAATGAGACCTATTCTAAGCTCAAAACTATACTTACATATTAATTTCACACAAATCAGCAAATAAGCCATTTAGATCCACTTTTGAACATGACAGATTTGAAGATTTAATAAAACAACTAGAAAACTTAACTAAACCTAATCTAAACTTGTTAAAACTATTAATAAGACTTGTTTAGAGCTTATGAAATCTGGATTAAACACCTAAAACAGTTTTCATAACTTTTGACCCATTTCAAATTCTTAACCCAAACACCCCTTTAAAATCTAAAGAACCATTTTAAGCTTAAAACATATTATGAAAAGACCTAAATCATGAAAACAGATCAATAACTAAACATAATAAGGACATTTAAGCAATACTTGAAGCAGAATTAAGCACAAAATAAGTATAAAATAAGCAGGGATAGAAATTAAGCTTAAAAAGAGAAATAGAAATGTGCACCTTTATCCCAGCTAAACAGGGATTAAAACAGATGCTCAAATGAGCTAATCTACAATGCTAGCTTAAATAATAAGCTAAGAATAAGCCCTATAAGCCCTTTCTTCTCTGGCTTATCTCCCAAGTGGCTTATTTAATTTACTTTGGTGAATTTGAGTAAACCAGCTTATGCAATTGAGCTTTAGAAGAGCTTAATTGCATAAGCAACAACTAAAGAGATTATATGAGCTTATTTAGAACTTATTAAGTAATTTCCTTACATATTTTGAGTAACAAGTATAAGAGTAGACAAAAGCCTTTATAGGAAGATAGGATTGGGGTTTTTCAAATATAATGAAGGGCTCATTCGTACTCTAAATACTTCATATTTCCCACTTTAAAACCACCCTCAACCTTAAGGTCCTCTTCTCATATCTTCAACTTATTTAGTTGAAGTACTTACCTTCTTTTCAAGCCTTCTTCTCATTTCTCATAATCTTTTCTAAACTAACCAAGGAACACACAATCACCTTCACCTTTATTTCTCATATCTTTTCCTCATACCTCAAACCTATATACTCGGAGCACCTATCCTCTTCTCATTCATCCAACATATATACTCGAAGCACGTACCCTCTTCTCATGTCTTCTTATAAACATTATATGCTCCAATCATAATCCATATTATGCCTTTTTGCTTCGACAAAAGGGGGGAGAAATGAGTGTAAACGAGTAACCTTTAAACTTTACTATGTGCTATAGTTTACATATTTTGTCATCATCAAAAAGGGGGAGATTGTTAGTGCAAATGTTGCGATATTAATCTATACGATCTCTTTATGTTTTGGTGATGACATACATGTAACTTGTAATACATAACGTAAAGTACGCAAGTTACTCGTAATCACAAATCATCAATGCATACATGCATCAACAACACTCGATGTCTGAAGTCTGCATCAACACCGACATTTTTTGCACCCGACGTAAATCACATAAGGTATGTACAAACAAATTAAACTTGCAGGATGATCAAAGAAAAATATTTTTTTCTTAACTATTACATTTCTACAAAAGTATTTTTCACAAAAATAAATAAACACAAAATACTTTTTAATAAAAGAAATGTTTTATTTAAATATAAAATTTGAAATCTGGTTTTCCGCCCAAAATAGAAGCTTCTATACCAGATACAACATTCCTCATAAAAAGACAAAAAATGGAGAGTAGTCTAGTGGCGGCCCCCTTATAGGGTAGGCGGCCCCCTAATATATCTGGTGCCGCTGGGACCGCCGTTGCCAGACTGTCAGTTTTCAGCTCCTATAAATAGTGGGTCATCTCCAACTGATTTCATAACCCTTTTACACGATTTTCTTTCAGTTTTTTCTCTCTTTAGATCTCATTAAATCTTTGATCATTCAACTTGGTTAATCTTGTTTAAATGTGATCAAATCTTCTATCCTTTCCTCCTTTTCTCAAGTGCAAGAGAAGAACTTCGGTCATCTTCAAGATCCGAAGTTATGTAGTCTAGTTAGTCCATTTGTAACATTTGTTACATATAGATCGAGTCCATGTCTTCTAATCTTTAGTAGTGTGTAGATCCGAATGGTGTGTATATTCGGAAGGGTTGATTATGGGTTGGTTAGTATTTTAGGCCTTAAAATACATTGGTGAAGTGGTAGATTGGTTCTAGCTAAGATTAGGACTCGACATCTAGCTTAGTGTCGGAAAATAATGTAAGCGACGCGGTTTATGTGTTTAGGCCATAAAACACAAGGTTTGTTATGTTGGGCCATAAAACATAACGGGTTTGGTTGTACCCGAAGAAGAACTCGACATCTAGCTTAGTGTCAGAAAATAATGTAAGCATTGGTATAAGGTTTTCTCCGCCGAAAGGGAGCTTGTTGATTAGTGAAGTAACTCTCGAGTTGGATACTCGAGGAGTGGAGTAGGGCGAAGAGGAGCTTCGTGACCGAACCACTATAAATCATCGTGTCGGTTTGCATTTTCTTTTACCTTTCTCTTTACTTATGTCTTTACATTTATCGCTTTACTTTTACACTTGCATTGTGCTTATGATTGTGTGAATTGTTGTGTATGTTGTGTTAGTCATGGTTGTGTAGCTCTTTGTAGTAAACATTGTGAGTGTGGATATATTGGTAGAATATGCGCTAGTTATTTTAAATCCATTATCGACACTTCTCATATTGCGTCAAACTTGATTGGTGATTTGATACAAATGATCTAGTCCGAAAACCTCTTCTGGAGGCGGTCCCTTTAAATAGGGCAGCCCCCTGATCTACTAGGCGGCCCCCATATATTTATGGGACCGCTGATAGTAAGTCTTGTAAAAATTGATATAAAAGATTTAAAGTTTTTAAAAGAAAACATATTCACCCCCCTCTATGGTTTCCACATTTTCCTTTAGGATTTTCTCACCTCTTGACATTTAGATACTTGAGATTCATTTTCAGTATCATGTTGTTAAAAGATCGTACATACTTGAGTGATATATTGTCAAATCTCACTGAACTGAACATATTTTTTGAAACTTGTTCTTCATTGCCGAACCGCATCGATGCCGAAGTGAATACTCTTTGTCTTCCGGAACTCGAAATATGTTTTGCTAAGATTTACTCAGCAACTACATAAGTTACTTAGGTTATTTATGTTCAAATCTATTCAAAGAATATTGGACACCGAATTGGCCCAAGACCGATTATTCACATGTAAACAACTCTCCACATCTCCTTCATGATATTAAAAAAAGAAGAAAAGGGCGAGCTTGAGATTAAATCTCATCTTGGCACAAAAGGCAAAGCCAAAAAGGATAGAGTCGTGGTTTTCCTAGTAAAGAAATGAATGTTCAAGGGGAGAAGGACATTCCATCTTGTTGGAGAAAAAATTGAGTTGCTGAGCATAAGCCTAATGAGTAAGCGCATACTTTTAACTAAAGGTGGCGATTTTAGCCCATTTAAACGAAAATAGGTCAAATGGGTCACCTTATAGGTTGGATTGGGTTGAATGAAACAAGAGTGATGGGCCCAAATGGGCTATCTCATTCTTTGTGAGAAATCAAGAATGAGTCAAATGAGTCTTAAAAGATGGTTAAATGGGTCATTATTATTAGAATGGGCCAAAAGCCCAATACCTTAACTAGTTACAACTTCTTAAAGAGTTATATAACATAATCATAACGTTTTTTTACGTTTATACGTTTTTTGAACGTTTTCATAATTTTTCATCCTTTTCTTCTGTTTTATGTTTTTTACGTTTTCGTTCGTTTTTTACGTTTTCATCCGATTTCTTACGTTTTCGTCCGATTTCTTACGTTTTTGTCTGTTTTTTACGTTTCTGTCTAATTCCTTACGTTTTAGTTCGTTTTTACGTTTTTGTCCGTTTTTTACGTTTTCGTCTGTTTTTTACGTTTTCGTCCGATTTCTGACATTTTCGTCCGATTTCTTACGTTTTCGTCCGGTTTCTTATGATTTCGTCTGTTTTTTACGTTTTCGTTTGATTTCTTACGTTTTCGTCCGTTTTTTACGTTTTCGTCCGATTTCTTACCTTTTCGTCTGTTTTTTACGTTTTCGTCTGATTTCTTACGTTTTCGTTTGATTTCTTGCGTTTTCGTCCGTTTTTTTACGTTTTCGTCCGATTTCTTACGTTTTCGCCCGTTTTTTTTACGTTTCCGTAGACGATTTCTTACGTTTTCGTCCATTTTTAAGGTTTCGTCTGTTTTTTTACGTTTCCGTCTGATTTCTTACAGTTTCGTCCGTCCTTTTTTTTCTTCCTTTTTGTCTATTTTCGAAAACGTATAAAGACGTACAAAACATAAGAAAATGGATGAAAACGTAAGAAAACAAAGAAAAAGGTCAAAAAGGGAACAAAACGTAACAAAACTAACGAAAACGTAAAAAATCAGACGAAAACGTAAGATATCGGACGAAAGCGTAAAAAACACAGACGAAAACGAAAAAAAAACAATCGAAAACATAAAAAAGATGAAAACGTAAGAAATCAGACGAAAACGTAAAAAAATGGTCGAAAACGTAAAAGTTCAAACGAAAACGTAAGTAATCGAACAAAAACGTAATAAAACGGACGAAATCGGACGAAAACGTAAAAAAGCGGATGAAAACGTAAAAAATGGATGAAAACGTAAGTAATTGGACAAAAACGTAAAAAAGCGGACGAAAGCGTAAGAAATCGGACGAAAACATAAAACAACGGACGAAAACTGTTATCCTATATCATATCATCATCACACATGAAAAGAAGAAGAATCTTAGAGAGAGAAAGAGAGTTTTAGAGAGAGAAAGAAAAAATAAGAAAAAGGAGAGATGACGGTTATTGCACAAAATGAGAAAAGTGAACAACAACACCCTCCCAAACATACTTAGGAGGGTATACCCTAAGTGGGCCGACCCTTTGTGGGCTTTGATCTTGGGCCTTAATAGGCCAAAACAAGAAAAGAAATGGGCTTTAGCCCGACACCTAGACCCAATTAGCTTAAAATACTTCCTGTAAACTATTGTTTTCTTATACAAGGGTCGGGAATAATAATGACCATCACTTTACTAAAACTGAGACTAACAATCTTCCCCTAAGGGGTGGTCATTTCACTAATGGCTTCACTTTTTGTGACGTCTCGAATCTTAGAGCCTTGTATTCTTGGGAATTCTTTTGCGGTTCCTTTTGCATGCTTGTGATCTTGGATCTTGATCTTTATCTTGACATCTTTATCTTTAAACTTGATATCTTGATCTTTAGCCTTGAGATAATCTTGGATACCTCTTGGTGTGAATGACTTCTTAACCAACATACTCATACTTAAACATCACTTGAAAGCTAACAATCTCCCTCAACATAGATCTTCAACTTGATCTGCTTGCAATCATGTACTCGATGTTCTTTGAGGAAGATCTTGTTTATTAGAGCGTGCGGAAGTCTGTCATGAATGTTTATAGCTTGCCTTGAATATTTCCTTCAGCTTAGAGTATGAGCATGTGGCCTTGGCGACACTGGAACTGAGGCGAACACCAACGTCATTACCTGAAAATTATGTTAGTAATAATAACAGTATGGACGAATCATGTCTTTGTTATTCGTTAAAGTTTGGTTACATTAACCTCTGGTTCCGTGAGGACTGTTCCACAGTATAAATACTGTACCTATGATCATGTAGATTCAATTTAGAAGAATCTTATTGACAGGGTGTCCAGTTCAAAGCGTAAGATCCTCTAACGCAGATGCATTAGATTCCTTGCTAGTTCTCATTACCGGAACGTCTCAAAGCAGACATCACGATAAGAGTAAATCAGTTAGTTACTGTCTTACTGATTGAGCCGTCAATTCATTTATTGGACCAAAATCGATATCTAGTTCTCACAAGCTTGATTCATATAGAATCTCGCAAGTCACCTACCGTAGTGCTGTTTGATGTTGACACTAGAAGGATTTCCATTCGTCACTGTGAATACTAAATAGTATCACTCTGAATGTTCTAGCAATATCACGTGGATAATGCGTAGGACTCTTAGGTATAACTTGTGTTCTTGATGATGAACAACAAGTGTATATGGAATTTGTGTCATAATGAGATTTTTTATTGATCTCGTTGGCTCTAGACTCTATAAGTAAATTTGTGATATTTGGTGATAAAAGGCTAGAGCAGACTGTCACCTTTTCAATATCTACTATCTCGGAGTGAGAAAGTCGATAGAAGCATGTTGTACTCCGTGAGAAATGAAACAAACTTCTTTTGAGAGAAGCCTGAGTAGCTGGGAGGGTTGTGCATTGCATCACTAGGTCTATGATGGCTTGTCTTCAATACCAGAATCATCATTGTGATTACCGATAGATTATGCATTGACCCGGTTTCTTCCTAAGTAAATGGAGGGCTTCTTTCTTTACACCTTTTATCATTTTAATTCTTTTTCATTCTTCTGCCCCTTCAATCCCATTCTCACTTTACTCCTTTTTTCAATCATACCTAAGGACTTCTACTTTATCTATTAGAGTTTCCCTGGAAAGATCCCTCCGTATCTGACTGGATCATAGAACATAATACCTATCCTTAACTGCCTTATTTTTTTAGGTAAAGGGTTTCCTCGATAAATTTTATTACGCCAAAAAATATTTAAGTACAAGGGATGAGGGTGAGTCCCACATCTTCGCGCGTTACATGGTTAATACTTCCTTAAAGGAAGGTACACAAAATGACTAGACAAAATAAACATAAATTTATTTCTTCTTGCGACCTCAAACTCAGATATCCAGATAATCGCATATAGCTTGAATCTCTTGAGGAAGATCCTGACCTTTGTACATATCATCATCGTATGGGTCTTCATCATAGTCACCATTACCATACGAATCCCTCCATTATTCCAGCAAACTTTGAGTGCCAAAACCAACCCTTTCTAAAGCCAAAAAATGAGCCATATCATTATCAACTGATGCAACCTCATCTTCACTATCATAATCACTCGGAAACTTTACCTTCTTCAAAGTATTATCAACTTCATCCATAAGAATAGCTTGCCCACTAGTAAGTAATTCTTCAAACTTCATGATTTTATCAATAATAGGAATAGTACTAGTACTACTATTATCGACATTCATAAAAGATGATCCACTTGAAGTAGCCCCGTTATTTACCAAATTAGTAGTCCCCCTATTGGTACCTAACTCCACATCATTATCGACCAAATTAAGAACTTCAAATGGATTTGAATTACTAACCTCAATAGTAGGTTCCACACCTTTCTTCTTATTACCGGTAGAGCTAGCAGTAGCTTTTTAAGAACATGTCTATATTCTTTTTGAGGTTTAAAACCTATTTTCAAACCAACCGTAACACCTTGAGAAGTTTGACTAGGCTTCTTTAAAGTCTTCTTCTCACCAGTGCCTATATTCTTCAGACATTCCTCATGAATATGTCCAAAAATCTTACAAGACGCACACCTAGGAGGTTTCCACTCATACTCAACATGGACATTACATATATAATGGTCCTCCCTAGTTATTTTAGGCATAGCCACAACAATGTTATCTTTTAATTCCACATCAGCTCAAAGCTCAATTAGAGCTCTAGCATAGCCTGACCTACCCCAAGATTGCATGCACATATCAAATGTATAAGAATCAATCATCAGAGGAGTACCCAATTTAGTAGCAATGACACTCAATCCATCCTTACTGAAGGCCGTAACAGGTACACCATGGAGTTTAACCAAACTGGAACAGTAGTAACATCTTCTTTCATTAGGTTCTCATTTGGATGCCATTTCTTTAAGATAAGCGGGTTATCTAGATAAATCATGGACCATTCTCAAGCATAGCATCTAATCCCTTCATGGAGCTAAATTGAAAGGAGAATAATCTGGTAGACGAGCTGAACATAGAACGAACAAGCCCATATTTACCCCAAGTGTTCCTAACATAGTTAGCAACAACAGGGTATGCCACCCGCTTCCCCAAGAAAAAACCATATGTTGTATTAGCAAATCGTTCACTTATAGCTCGAATAGACTCCACCGGGATAACCACATCAATCCCATTACCCCCGGTGTAAATAAAGTACAAATATTCAGTTTCTTCCGATTTGGTTTACTAGTAACATTAGCATACGAGGACTTACTAGGGGATACCAGCCGTAGTTGTAACCGGCCTAGATATTGGTAGAAAAGATCCCCGAACAGTAGTATCTTCCAAAGAGCTTAGCCTTTCCATCTCCACCATCATGTCCACCACAGATGGTGTTACACCCTCCTTTACAGCAGATGCAACACCAACTGAAGTATCTTCATTTATAGTATTATCAGATTATGTAGACACACCAATACCTGAGGTAGTATTCGTCTTATTCCTATTGAGATCCTTCTCCTTAAAACCTCTCCCTCCCCCACTACCTTTTTGGATCAGAAAACCATGCTCCATTCCACCATAAACAACTACCTTACACTACCTTAAACAAGAAAAAAAAGTAGAACCACGTCTTTCTACAAAATGAGAAACCTTAGCAAAGCTATGATTTATAGTTTTACACACTAAATCCAAACCTACCCGTACTTCATCAATGATGGTCACTATGATTAATAGAAGCAGCAGTCGAAACCTTAATGATCAATACAAAACCAAAACCCTCGGACGATTTTGGAAACCCTAAAACCAATCGCAATCCCTTTAAACTGATTCAAGATTAATGTAAAACACAAGTTAAAGCAAGAAAAATCAAAGATTAAGAAGCTAAGACTCAAGTGTTACAACGCTTTGAGGACAAATTTAAAAAGAAAAGATGATCGAGAGTTAGAGATAAAAATCACCTAGGATTCGCCTGGGAGAATAGTAGGGGACGAAAACAGCAAACACCCTAGATACCAGGCGATTCCAACTACAAATAAACCCTAACACATATATTAGAGTTGATTGCGGTGGGAATTGATCAATCAAGATTAAGATGTTAGGGATGTTAGGGTTTTCTCTTGAGAGAGAGTCTAGTCATTTACCAAATATCCTTTTACTTTTAAGTGAGGTGTGAAGATCTCATTAACTGCCTTATATCACAAAAAGTAACAACAGTTGGTCGGTCTTTTGGTATTTCTATCGTATCCATATAACCATTGAAAAATCAATCAACGTGTTCAAGAAATCATTTATTACACATTGAGAGTTTTCTATATCACCAAAAGACCCCCCCTACACATATGCACCATATGATGAAAGAGTTTTGCACATGTGAGGTCAAAAAACGCACTTACATTCAAAAGATCTTATCCGAGTTAACCCGTATTGATCATATTTTAATCACAATTCTCCCCCATAAAAATTGCATATGTGGTGACAATTTTTGAATAATTTAGTGAATTAAAATACAAGTTAATGTACGTTGATCCACTTTAGAATGAATGAGCATAGGGAAAATATGTGTTGCATTGCAAATGAATCACTTGTAGATAATTTCTTAATTTTATACTTCCCCTCAAAAATAGATTAGAGTGAAAACTTGGAGATGGGAGTTTGTTGAGCAAATAATTTTGAAAGATTTTGAATATGTCTTTTGAGAATATTTTGAAAAAATTGTGCTCAATAGGAAAATAATGACTTTTTTTAATTTATCTCATGAAATATCATTTTATTTGTACTTCTCTTGAGCATTCAAAACTTTGAATGTTTATATGACTTGCTCAAGACCGAGAAGGTATGAACTTCCCATTGTTTGAGGAATAATGTAAATAAATGAACATTTTTCTTTATTTGAAGACAAAGTCCTAAGTTGACATTTACTTGGAAGTCGTAGAAAAATTTGAAGAGACATGTTTTGAAAACATTTAGCAACTCTCGCTTGAACTTTATTTACATTCCAGTGTCATTATTAAACGACATTTCTAGGGACGTAAATATAATCAATTTACGAGAGACATGTCGAAGAAGATTATTTTTCGTATTTTTAAAAAATTTCAATTTTGTATTATGCTTTTATAGGTTTTATAATGTTATATTTTGTTTTTTGATAAATATATACAAAGAAATTACTATGATTTTGCTAGACGTTCAAGCTCTTGAGGAGACAAACTACGCATACCAAGGCGACGAACCAGGTAGTTGAACCTATCCACTAGAAGGGATTTGGTGAAGAGGTCGGCTAATTGGTAATCAGTCTTGACAAAATATAGTTCAATTATACCCTTTTCTACGTGTTCCTTGATGAAATGGTAGCGGACAATGATGTGTTTGGTTTTAGAGTGTTGGACCGGGTTGCAGGATATGGCTATGGCTGACTTTGAGTCACAATATATAGGAACCTTGTTATAGTGAAAGCCATAATCCGTTAATTGTGTTCTCATCCAAATAACTTGTACACAACAAGCGGATAAAGATACATATTCTGCTTCTGTGGTTGACAACGATGTACAATCTTGTTTCTTCGAGGACCAGCTCACTAACTTTTTGCCTAAGAATTTAGTTCCACCAGAAGTACTTTTGAAGGAGTCTCGACATCCCGCATAATCAGCATCTGAATATCCAGTTAGTTCAAAACTAGAATCCTTTGTATACCAGAGACCAATATTGACGGTTCCCTGGAGATAACGAAAGATCCTTTTTACCTCCTTCAGGTGCTTCTCGGTTGGCTAAGCCTGGTACCGAGCACATAAACAAGTAGCATACAAAATATCTGGTCTACTTGACGTAAGATACATTAGGGCACCAATAATGCTATGATATTTTGTTGCATCGACTAGAGTCCCATTCTTATCTAGGTCAAGTTTTTCTTTGATGAGTACTAATGGGATAGGCTTTACCTGGTTTGAGTCTGTGTGGCGGTGGGTTCAAACCCCGTGGATTGGTTAGCCTAAAGAGCAAAAACCATGGTTACCAAAAAAAGATTCTATTCCATATTTCTTAAGGATTTTTAGCACATAGTTGGACTGGTTTATGAAGATACCATGGGGGGGGATTGGTTAACTTGTAAACCAAGGAAAAACGTCATTTCCCTTATCATCGACATTTCAAAGTGGGTTTTCATAAGGTCAATAAATAATTGGGTATACATAGGGTTTGTGAAAACCAAAGATGATATCATCTACATAGACCTGTACCACTAGGATGTCATCATCGAAGCGTTTGATAAACAAAGTTAGATCAATGGTTCCTTTGTTGAAATGATTCTGTAGGAGAAACTTTGACAATTCATCATACCAAGCCCTCGGTGCTTGCTTTAAC